>LPNX010218188.1:760229-781951 GCA_001517045.1 Pseudotsuga menziesii | reverse complement strand
TGAGGCCTGTCCCTCAGCAACTATCTCTGTTGTCTCTCCCTGCTCCTGATCTTGGTAATCCTCATCCTCCTCACTGTCGGAATAAGCCTCTATGTAGTAGGCATTTCCTTTTCCTGAACATCTGTGACCCGGTATCCATGGTTCCTGGCAAGTGAAACATAACTTTTTTCTTCTAAGGTCATGTCGGGTATCATTGTCCATCCATTCTTTCTTGGGCCATGGTTTCCTTTCTTTATCTTTAATAGGAACATTGGTCCTGGGAGGAAACCTATTTTTGGGCACTGCATCCTGCAAGTCTCTAGTCCGTCTGATGGCATCTACTAGGGTGGTGCGCCTATAAGACTTGACCCATCCCCGTAAGGGTTCAGTGAGAGCCTCAGTGAACAACATAATCAACCTGCTCTCTGATATATTTGTGACCATGACTGCTATCCTCTGAAACTCAGAAATAAAAGCATATGCACTCCATGTCTGCTTGAGCTATGCCAACTCCCTAAAGTGTACCTCTAGATCCTTCTGATCAAACCGCTAAATGAGCCTCGGTGTAAAATCTGTGTATGAGGTGATGGTGTTGTGACCCAATGTCACTAACCCGTGGTACCACCACTCACGTGCTTCTCCGTACAAATGCAAAGTAGCCAATTTAATGGCATTTGTCTCAATCATGGGGTTGAGCTGGAAGTATGTACCCAACTTCTGCTCCCAATTCCTAGCTGGGCCACCCCGGGTGCCCTCAAAGGTCCGTCAGTTTCCCTATGGTGCGATGTAACTCATAGTTCAGGGTGAATGGTCTATTGTAAGCTTTGGGTTTGTTCTTACTTTTAAAGTGGCAGAAGTCAGTGAAGGTCATGGCTGAATGGAAGTCCTCTCCTAAAGCCCTATATTCTCTCAGATAGGCACTCATGGGTTCTTCTGGTTCTGCTTGTGATAGAGGCACTGCAGCTGGACTATCTAAGAATTGAGGCATGGTAGGTCGGAAAGGCTTGTATATATGGGGATGGCTCTGCATGTTGGTATGTAAGTGCTCCCTACTACTGCCAGTGGATACCTTATAACTGTTGGGAAATAAGGGACTGTGTGGGGTGGGACCATTCTTCTCAGTCATTTGCCTGAAGGTGCTCATCATTTCTTTTTGCCCAGTGGTGAGTTCTTTTATGGCTGATATGAGACTATTGAAAGCTATTTTATCATCATCGGCCATTGTTTCTTTGCCTTTTTCAAACTGATACTCTCTGTTCCCCAAATCTATGTCCTCTAACTCCTCTTCTCTATCTCTATACCTCTGTCTCTTGTGAGTAATGGTGTATGGGTCTCCCGGATTCATTTATAATTTTGCATGCCCATAGCTGACAAGGAAAATAGCTCTGATACCACTGTAATATCCCAAACTGATATTTTCATGTTTATGTGTATACTGTAGATGGCTAATAGACTTACTCCTTAATCAAATAGGAAAGCAAACCCCGAACTTTGCATGCATGCAGTTGCATGCAAATATGTGCCCTAGAAAAATACTAAGATGCTATAAACTAGGAGAAATCAATGCATGTACATACCAGTATATAGATCAACTGATGGTGAAGAGACTGGTCCCAGCATGCAAGGATTCTGCCGGAGGAATAAGGAGATGCACCAAATCGTCCTCCACAGGTGAATGCGCCCTCCTCTCAAACTATATAAGCTCCAGAATAATAAATAAGCTGCTGCTGGAAGCCCGGATGATGTGCACTAGGGTTATAATGCCCCTCTAATGATGATGGAAGCAGCATGCGGAAGTTTTGAACCCTGTAGGTAGGAAAACAAATTGCTTTGTCTCTAATCATGGTGACACGGTGTAACGGTGAAACCCTCTGGCTGGATGAATAATCAACCTCCCGGAATAACTGCTGAATGTAACCTGATGATGAACTAGTGTTGAACCTGGATGATCCAACCTGATGATGAACTAGGGAAGATAGATTTCGCTGCCGAAATACACCAGTTAGCTGAGCATGCGCTCAACACCAACTTAGCTTGCCGAGCTCTCCAATTCGACTCCACAAATCAATTATCACATAAGTGACTTCTCCATTCATTTTATCTTTCTTTTATAACTCTCAACTGTGAAAACCCTAACTTTTGACCTAATTAGGTCACTTTATCTTCTAATTTGCAGTTGACTTGCATGCATGCGCATGGAGACTTAATCGGGTGCATGCATCATTAAATAATGCCCGGATGTCATGCATGCAAGTGGCCTTTGGCTCTAGTGGCCCTCTTTGACCCAATGGTGATATAATATTGATGCCCTAGATCTTCTATATATGACATCAGTCTTCGGTTGAGTCCTTGACTATCAGTACCCGCTCGAACATATAGGAATCACATAGGTTAGCGGGTTGGTCCTCAATGCCTAAGCAGAAGAGGACACTACATGGGCCTAGGGGTTTGCGTCCCCAACCTGTGGGTTGTCGACAGAGGGGGTGAAAGAGGTGTGTACTATATGTGAACCTTTGGTAAGGGTTCTATGCTTGGTTGATGGAGACAAGCCCACAAAGGGCTACTTGTATGAGACCATGGATAGGGCCAAAGAGGCCATTCATGCCTACTATGAGGACATGGCGTATGAGGGGCAAGCAAAACAACAATTGATATGGGAGGTGATTGATCAACGATGGAACAAAACATTTCATCACCCCATTTCATGTTGCAGGCCTATTCCTCAACCCCGCATTCTCTTACTCATGTGGCTTCGGGTTTGATGCAGAGGTAATGGATGGGTTCTTGGAGTGTGTCCAAAGGATGGTGCCAAGTGCAGCTGGTCGTTCAGATATTTCCAAAGGGTTCGAATTCTATATGAGGTCCATGGGAACATTTGGATTTGATATGGCTATTAATGTTAGGAAGAACATAACGCCAAGTAAGTTTCACCTTGTTTCAAAACTTAATTTTATTACTTTCTTTGTTTTAAATTTCAAATTTTCAATGTCTTCTCTTATGTTTCTCCAATTCATTGTAAATACTTGGTGGGAAACTTATGGCAAACGAGTACCCCATCTCCAAAAGCTTGTTGTTCGGATCCTTAGCCAAACATGTAGTTCTTCTGGTTGTGAGCGCAACAATAGTGTATTTGAAAAAATACACACCAAGAAGCGCAATAGGTTAGAGAATCTGAGATTAAATTATAAATTCATTATAACTTGTAATTTATGTATTCTAAATTCTAATTGGATAAATTCATCGTCCTCATACAAGTTGGATACCCAACGCCTGAATGATCTAGTGTACGTATCCTACAATATCAGGTTGTGGGTGAAACAACTTGAGAAAAAACATGAGGTGGAGGCCATTTCATTGGATGTCATTGACACCAATGTTGCATGGAGAGTGGAGATTGAGGAAACTATTGTGGAGGCAACCCGTGATTGGTTAGAGGATGATACATATGACATGGAGAGTGAGACATGGGACAACGAGTGTTTAGACTCGTTTGAGATTGTGCCACCACCGAAGCCACCAGTTGCACAACCACCAGCGTCACAACCACTAGTTTTTGTTTCAAATCCACCATTTTCACAGCCACAGTCTCAGTCAAAGGGAGCCAGATATATGGGCAGTGGTAGCAGTAGCAGTGATAGAGGACTTAATGAGGGTCTAGTACCTCATCATTCTTCAAGTTCTTCTAGAGTACATCAATTTCCAGGCACTTCTAGAGTACGACATAGTCCACGGTGACCCCTACAAGCGCCTGGAATTTCTAGCTCTAGAGGCAGAGCCATTACTAGAGCAATTACCTTTTTCCCGTAAAAGAGGTGGAGGGAATCCATAGTTTAATTTATTTAGTTGATTTCATTGCATATGAGATACATTGATTGTATTTTTTTGGTGATTCATGAGTCGAGGACTCAAGATCCAGGACATGATTCATTTGTTATGTGTGATGTATCACTAGACGTCTTATAAATATTATATATCGGTTTTCTTTCCATAATCATGTAGGAATGTGTTTATTTGATGTTCTTGTTGCTTTAAATGTTTAGAAAATTGAATATTTTTGTAATTTTTTTAAGTTGTTGATATTGCCAATGTTTGCCGACATTTTCGTCGATAAATCCGATAATTTCGTTTTGGAGCCTCGGTGATATATTCACTGACACAATATTTGTAACACTGATCATGACCCACCGTAGGGTTGCTTTGGCATCCCTAGGGGCTTATGTTACTTGTGAACTCTGGTCGAGAAGCAAACCTGTTGAAACAACTTTGAAGTTTAGTTTCAAATGGTCGACGAGAAGAATCCTTTGCAGAGGACTTAAATACATGACATCATATTGTAAATGGAAGAGTGGCCTTGTTGCCACGAACCACTAAGATTCAACCCTTGGTTTCCCCGATTCAATGCACAACTCATTTGACAAATCAAGTTCTAACACTTTGAACTTTCTCTTACTTAACACTTTGAACTTTCACTTACTTAACACTATGAACTTTGAACATCCAAGTTAAACTTCCATTTAATTAACTTTGAAAATTGGTTAAGTCACGAGGAAAGTTGGGGTTTCCTACGAGGAAAAAAACAGTTAATTTCAGGGACATAGCCAAAGGAAGAATATCAATTGGTTATTGCAAATTTCAAATTCATATTTCTCTCTTTGTCACGGCCATATGGATAATCAATGTTTTAGATAAGGCTTCTTAGTTATGGATTTGCTTAGTGAATACACACATAATAAACTCTAAACCCTCAATAGGATAGGCTTTTCAAAGTGAATTAGGCTATGCACCCTATGCCTTTGTTGCCTTTCCCTCTGCTTATCTTTCCCCTGTAATTGGTTCTTAGTAAATTGGGTATGGAACTAGTCATTGATGCCTTAACCTCTGCTTAATCAGCTCAATTTGTATCCATATATGAAACTTAAACTGGCACTTTCAGAATTATGAGATGGAAAAACCATGGACTCCGTGTTGGCCATAGCCACTAGAATCAACATCTATATCCTATACAAATAGATCAATGTTTCCAAAATCTGTAGCAGATTACACTCCGTGTTAGCTTTCACTCTTTAGAAGTTATGAAAAAATAACAGTGAACTAAGCATTGGCCATACATAAATTAAATCATAAATTATTCAATAATTATATATATAACTTAGAAGGGGTGAGAAGTATGAGAAGGAGCTATGCAAATGTGCAGTGGATGGTTGAAGGTTTCTTAGAGTCTTTGTAGGTCGATGGAGCCCCATCAGCAAACTTCGAGATGGTTCCTGCTCCTCCTCGGGGGGAGAGGGACCACGGGAGCTCGGAAGATGTGGAGGTAGAGACAGCCACAGTGGGATCAGATAAAAACAAAGGAAAAGCAGTATTCAATGCCCAGACAAATGTCAAAGACGGGGAAGGGTGCAGTGGAACAAGAAAAGAGGAAGCTATTAACCAAGGTACAAGAAGGACAAGACAGTGTGTCCCAAAATCCAATACGATCCCACGACTACAGATCAAGTCAGACAGAGTTAGGGAGGAAATTCAATATATGAAGGAAAGGGCCCTCATAGGCAAATTCGTGGGGATCTGGCCCACAGAAAAGATGTTGGTGGGCTGGATAAACTCAACATGGAAATCCCAAGGTCACTATGACCTCTAGCTGGGAGCTAAAGGCTTCTTTACCATCATATTCTTCAACGAAGAAGATAGAACTAAGATCTTCGAGAATGGCCCCTACTTTTTCAACTCGACAGGTCTTTTCTTGAGACCCTGGAAAGAGCGATTCGACCCAAACAAAGAAAATCTGACTATCGCTCCGGTTTGGATCAGAATGCACTCCCTACCTTCGGAATACTGGAAGGAAGAAATTCTAATAGACATAGGGAACACTCTGGGGACCTTCATCAAAGTCTCTGAATAAACGAGACAGAGGAAATACATCTCGTTCGCCAGGATCTGCATTTACCTGGACATCTCAAGAGATCTACCTGATGGAATAGAGTTAACATGGGAAGATGAGGAATGGTTTCAAGCCATAGATTATGAGCAGATCCCATTCAAATGCAGGCGCTGACATGAGCATGGGCATTTGTTCAGAGACTGCCCCCAAAATAAGAGATTAGGCGGGAAGCAAGAGCAAGATCAACTGGATGCGGAAGGTTTCACCAAAATCCAAAATAAAAAGAGGCAAGCCAGAAAGACTTCGGGCCCAGATGTTCACAAAAGGGTGCAAACCCAAAATCGGTTCGCAACCCTTCAAGAAGATCAGTCAATAAAAAGGGCCAAGGCTCAAACAGCAGCATCGCAGGACAAAAACCCAAGAAATCATCAAGGGGAAGAGGACAAAGAAACACCAGGAGATGTCAATATTCTAGCCCCATTGGACTCCCCATGTATCAAGACTACTTCCCCGGATGGCTGCACTCTGATCCGGCCTGAGGAATCCCAAATAGAACCAAGATCTGGGGAAGGCGTTTCAGAAGACATGGAGGTAGGAGATCTAGACCTTAACGGATTAGAGGCAGCATGCTCTGATCAAGATCCAGCAAAGATCCCCCCACAGCAAGTATCTTTTCTAGAGAAAGCGATCATCCAAGCCAAGAATGCAAATACCCTAGGAGTAGTGACAGAATCTCTCAAAGTCACGGATGGGAAAGGGAAAAACTCAAAAAAAGACAAAAGAGGAAGACCGAGTAATATCCAGAGAATCAAAGCAATAGGAGAACAACTGGTGGCTCCAGGGCAGTATCCAACCATAGATGCGGCCCTTTCTCCCCCCAATTAATTCCTTCTCAATGCAGATTACAACCTGGAATATAAGAGGTTGTAACAGTGCACTAAAGAAGCACATATTGAAAAGAAGAATCGATAGGGATAATTCAAGAATAATCTTCCTTCAAGAAACTAAATGCTCGGGAGAAGATTTAGCAAAGACAGCCCAAAAAGTCTGGAAGGGATGTGAATCGATCATCATTGATGCTAGAGGAGCGGCTGGGGGCCTGGGTATTCTCTGGAATCCCCGAATGGTGACCTTATCAGGGTTTCTCACCACCACCTATTCTATCTCAGCTAAGTTCCACATCCTCGGCACCAGAACTCGAGGATTCATCTCCAATGTCTATGGCCCTTCAAAGGCGGACCAGAAGCAGGCTTTTATCGAGTCTCTCACAGATCTAAAAACTCTTGCTCAGAACAGAGCATGGATTATTGGAGGTGACTTCAATCTGATAAGAAATCTCGACGAAAAAAAAGGTGGTATCCGTAGCTTAAACTCGGCAAGCACACTTTTCAATAACACCATCTCTGACCTGGATCTGATTGATGTCAGAACGTCCAACAGTATTTTCACTTGGAACAACAAACAATCAGGGGACAGAGGTATCGCTTGCAAACTTGACAGATTTCTGTTGTCTGAACCAGTAATGATGGCTGGAGGAAACCTCAGAGCGGTTGTCCTCCCAGCAGCTGGATTGGACCACTAGCCCATAACTTTGGAATGGGTAAATGCGGGAGTCCACCCTCGAAAACCTTTTCGATTCGAAAAATTCTGGCTCCTCCATCCAGACTTCCAAGAGAAACTCAAAGATTGGTGGGCAAACCCACCCCCTATTAGGGGCACCCGCATGTATCAATTCCAACAAAAGCTTAAACACCTCAAAGAGCGCATCAAAAAATGGAACAAGGACTCCTTCAGCAATATTTTTCAAGAAAAGCAGGTTTTAGAGACCAAGATCCAGCACCTCCAGTCCCATGTTATGCTCAATGGTTACACCGAGGATCTGAGGCTTCAAGAAAAGACCCTCTTGTAGGAATTCAATCAAAGAGAGAGACAAGAGGAAGTCTATTAGAGCCAAAAATCCCATATCAAGTGGCTCCAAGAAGGGGAACGTAACACCAGCTTCTTTCATAAAGCGACCATTCAACATAGGCAGGGCAACAGAATGGACAGACTGAAGAAGGAGGATGGGAGCATTGCCGAAACCCAAGAGGATCTGGAGAACACTCTTAACCATTACTTTGCTAACCTCTTGCAGGAACCGAACAGAGATAGGGAGGAAGCTCAAAGAGAGGTCCTCAGTCACATTCCCAAATTAACCACGGAGGACCACAACAAAGTGATTGGCAAAGCCATCGAGATGTTAGAAGTAGAAATGGCAGTGAATCAAATGGTCAAAGATAAAGCGCCGGGTCCCGACGGCTTCACATCTAATTTTTTCCATGCAGGATGGGAATGGCTGAAAGAAGAAATAGTGGCCCTGGTGGAGGACTCTCGGATATCGGGTAATATCCTCAAAGCTCTTAACTCAACTTTTCTGACTCTCATCCCAAAAGAAAGCGGCACAAAAGACCCTGGCAAACTTAGGCCGATCGCCCTATGCAATGTCATCTATAAAATTATCTCAAAGGTAATAGCTAATCGATTGAAGCCCGTCCTTCCTCTTATCATTTCTCCGGAGCAAGCTAGCTTCGTAGAAGGCAGCCAAATCTTGGATGGCATCATTTTATTCCACGAAACTATCCACTCCCTCAAAGCAACCAAGACTCCAGGTATGCTTCTAAAACTTGATCTTTCCAAAGCCTACAATAAATTGAACTGGCATTTTTTGGAGGGCATTTTAAAAGCATTTGGTTTTGCGAATGAATGGACTAATTGGATCATGAATTTGGTCTCCTCTGCTTTTTTCTACATTCTGGTTAATGGCTCTCCCTCATGCCCTTTCAATGCATCTAGAGGAATAAGATAGGGAGACCCATTATCTCCCTTCCTCTTCTTTATTGCGGCTGAAGGACTTGGAAGACTGCTCAAGCACAGGCGAGTAGAGAATAAAATCCGTGGCTTGTCCTTATCGAAAGGAATGGACCCACAAACCCACCAACAGTTTGTGGATGACAATATGCTGATGGGCCCATCCTCGGTTCACGAAGCCAGGGGAATTAAAGATTGTTTGAATACATTTCTTAAAGCCAGTGGCCTTGAAATCAACAAGGAGAAATCTCAGGCCTACTTTTTCAACACCCCCAGGATTACTAAGCGAAACATCCTAAGAATCCTGGAATTTCAGGAAGGAAGCCTCCCTTCTAAGTATCTAGGAGCCCCGATGGAAAAATCTACAATCAATCAAGTATCTTGGAAAGAGTTGCTGGACAAAATTAACAAAAAGCTCAGCCTTTGGACCTTCAAAGTCCTTAATTTTCCAAGCAAACTTATCCTGGTGAAATCAGTCCTGCAGGCGATGCCAATGTACCTCTTTTCAGTTTTGGCAGCCCTGAAAGCCATCATCAAACAAACTAGGAACATTCAGAGACAATTCCTATGGGGGGGAACTAAAGATATCAAAAAATGGCCTCTAGTGGACTGGCAAACCATCTGCACTCCAAAGAGCTTAGGAGGTTTGGGTCTCAGAGACCCTTTGGATAATAATAAAGTCATGAGTGCAAAGATCTGGTGGAGATGGGTGAACTACAATGAACAACCGTGGGCCAAAATGTGGCATTTGAAATATGCGCCCCAATGGCCACAACACTCCTTGGTTAGGTTTGGTGAAGATCCCCCTGGATCCAGCATTTGGAAAACAGCTCAGGCAAATCGGGGGTTGGTGCAAAAACACAGTTTCTGGGAAGTCGAGAATGGCCAAAATGCAAGATTCTCGAGCGAAGCTCTGAACCAGGAACCAACTATTTCGTGTGGGGAAGATACACCTCTTACGTTCCTTCCTCCAGAACAATGCAATGGCTAAAGTGGTGGAATTCTGGGATCATAACATTGCAGATCAGAGGGTAAGAAGATGGAAGGGAAAGCGATGATGGCAAGACAAAGCACCAGGGGAAGACTTAGATAACTTCCTAAATGAGCTCTCCAAGAAAAGTTTCTCCCTAAGTGCGGAACCAGATAAGCTAAGGTGGGGGTACTCAACCTCAGCAATTTCAATCCAAAAGAAGCCATAGGTTTGTTAACGGAAACCCTCAATGTTATCCCAAAAGCCAAATGGATTAAAATCTGGAAGGGAGGGTGGTGGCCCAAAGTTTCGATTTTCTGCTAGCTTGTTATTAAACGCCGCATCCTAACCTGGGATAACTTACAGGTCAGAGGTTTTCATGGGCCATCCTGCTGTTGCATGTGCGAAGAGAAGGGTGAGACTATCAATCACTTGCTGGACGAATGCAGGGTTGCTAACTCCTTATGGGAGAGGGGGGCGACCATCTTCGGAAGAGATCACAGACACAGAGGAAGACCAGACCTAACTATTGCAGAGTGGCCCACAAATAGCTTCAAAAACAAAATTGTGAATCGTTTATGGGAACTTTTCCCTAGCTTCACAATATGGGAAATATGGAAGACAAGAAACAAACAAATATTCGAGAACAAAGCTAGGAAACCCGAGGAGATGTGGAACTCCATTGAAACCCATATGAAAGAAACTATAACATTGCAATCTTGATCGCAGGAAGAATTCAGTGCGGAAAGCAACGAGCGAAGTATTTTGCAGGCTTTTGGGTTAGAAGAATTACCTCCAGACAATTCAATTGCTTGCCCAAGGCCGGTGCACATCTTCAGCCCGCTGCTATGGATCCCCCCTCCCTCTAGAACCTTCAAACTCAATTTCGATGGTGCTGCCAAAGGTAATCCAAGCCCAGCTGGATATGGAAGCGTAATCCGAAACTCGAGGGGCTACATCCTTAGCCTGTTTTGGGGCTCATTAGGGACAAACACGAATAATATGGCCGAGCTAGAAGGGCTAATCAATGGCCTGATCTGGGCTAAGCAAACAGGAAAACTCCCTCTGGTGGTGGAAGGGGATTCCCAAATCATTATCAACACTGCTCGCAAACTCCAAGCAGGATCCCTCACGTCCCAAGTTTCCAAAAACTGGAGATGGGAGAGCAGATTATCAATCCTCCGGCAGATCCTCGCTGGAGAGGAAGCCTTACTGCTAACTCATGTCAAGCGGGAAGGGAACAGGGTGGCGGACGCCATGGCTAACTCAGGAGTGGAGAGTGAGTTTTCCTTTCATGCAGAGACAAAGGAGGACGAAGGAAAAACTCAGCAAATCTGGAGCGGTTGTTTCAAGGTGGCAGAGGAAGACGTGAGGCTAAACGTTCCACACTATGCATGCGAATGACAGGTGGCCCCGTAATAAGGGGAGGTCCGTAGACGGTGTGTCGTCATCTCAGCAGGGCCCACCACAGTTTAATCGACAATCGTGGCTGAACAAGGGAGTCATCACTCGCCAGACGAGGATCGGCGAGATCTGGCTCAGCTTACGGCCTTTCTGCCCTAACACGCAAATCTTTTCCATTTTTCGACGCTCAACACATGACCGGCGTACAATGCACGTGGTACCTACACATGACAGCCCCCATAATGAATGGAATGATCGACTTTACATTCACTACGAGGGTTGCCATAAAGACGGACTTGTGGGAAGGCGAGAAGTTAGAAGAGCGGGTATTGCACTTGACTGGAAGCATCATGGCCCGAAAGCTATGAAGGAGGGCCGTATCCATTGGCATGCTGTAAAACTTGAGGTCGTGAATCGCTCGCAAAGGATGAGAGATCGTCCCGAGCGTGACGAGCTGCAGAGCATCATGATAGGTTCAGGGAGAGTAAAGGCAGGGGATCGCAGGGGCAGATCCTCAACTGCGGATAGTCCTATTTATATCGATTCGACAGAGGCTCTGTTCACTTCCAACTCCCTTTTTTCCTTCCTGTTTCTGATTTCTGCCTATTTGAAAGACGACACAATGCCTAGACTGTGGAGGGTAAGATCCAGAGCTAGAGGCCATAATAGAGGGAGCAACATCAGTGATGCTTCTGCTGATGCGGAGGCAAAGCCATTGCCCCAAGCCAGAAGCATTCTAGGTGTCGTTCCTTTTAATTGGGGTGATCAGTACCTGTCTGAAACACCCATGGCGGTCGACGCCTACATTGCAATCATGGAAATCGATCTCCTCAGGGAGTTCGAAGCGATTATGGGTTGCCCCCTAGTCCCCAAACCGTTCTGGTATGCACGTATCTTGTTAGCCCGCGATATACAAGCTAAAATCCAAACAGCTCAAGGCATCCGCAGGGCTTTGGATTCCATTCGCCGAGGGCAACAAGAAAGTGTGGTCGGGTTCCGCCTTCTGGAACAACTCGCACAAAACATGCTAACAAATCCTGAAGACATGTCCGAAAATCCGGGGCACACTCCAGTTAATTCTCCAGTCACGCAACCTCTCCGGGAGGAGTTTCCAAGCAATCTTCCCAGCCAAACTGGTCGCTAGCAGGTTCCGCGTTCAAAAGGTAGCCAGCCCTCTATGTTTGTTGTTCATCAATGCTCGCTGTTAGGCACGCGGAAGAGCCCCAAGCTTCGGTATTTTATCTTTTGCTTGCCTTCGACATCTGTCTTTGTAAAAGGCCCTAGTGCCGTACTGCATCCCTCTGGGTTTTTGTTAGGCTTCTTAACTATTTGGTAGGCAGTTTAATCGGGAAATAGGGTATTTTGACCCCTGCGTTTCGAGAACCAGGCATCTTCAAGCCTACTCCTCCTTTCGAGTCTGTAAGCAACATCTGTCTTTTATGGGTTGGATCTTTTTCCTGGGCTGAAGGTCATGTTTCATCGACCGGTGGATCAACCTCTCTCTGTATCTTTTTGTATTATAATAGAATCTCTTACTTATAAAATATATATATATATATAAGTAAGAGATTCTATTATAATACAAAAAGATACAGAGAGAGGTTGATCCACAAAATATCTTAGTAATAAAGTACATCGTCCTAACCAATTCAATTTCACTAGAAAGTCTACATGTCATACTTTATACGAGGAGAGGGACAGTACTTCGAATACATAAATTTAATGAGACACAGAATAAATATACACACATTTCAAAGCTCCCAAAATCATCTCGAAGTTTAAGCCTAGATGCTTTAAGTGAAATCTAAACCTGGACTCTACAATGACCATGGTCACTGAAAATATATATATATATTACTTGGAATATATTGAATAAAAACCTCTATATCTCTGAATGTATGTACCTAGACATTTGAATGATAGACAGATTTTTGGATGGGTTTCGAAAGTTTATGCTCAGGATCATTACATTACCTTGACGTTGGCTTAGACTCCACATAGGCCATAGCTGTTTCTGGCTCATTCGAAAATTTGAAAAGTAGAGATTTATTTGGTTCATTGGAAATTTTGGTAGATATTTATATATATCAGAGACTATCGTTAGGTTTAGCTCTTTGGAAATTGATCTCTAGATTAAGCATTGGCCATAACGTATATATTATATTATATTGAAATTTATCTATACCATAGATTTGGATATAAATTTTTTGAAAATAAATATCATAATAACATATTTAAATAATTTATTAAAATTTTGAAATTTATTTGTCGCATTAAAATATTCTCTTTAATTATTCTAATGTTTAATAAAAAAATTAAACAAACAATACATTAATTTAATCGACAATGCTATTTTCAAATTCAAAGTTTCATTTTCCAATATCCTCTGAAGTATGCAGTATACTTGCATCTCTACCACTAAAAACTGTTTAAACCCCATCTCTATTTACCTTCATAACAACCAACCAGCCAGCCTCATTACATTGTTTAAAAAAAAAAACTTAAACGCCATCTCTATTTACCATCTTAACAATAAGCTTCATTAGATTGAAAAACAGTTTGGTTAATTTATATCTTCTTATTTGGAAATACCAAAACTAGTTTAATTCGAAACCAGTTTAAGCTATCCCAAATTTTAGGGAAATCTCCAAAACTAGTTTAAGCTACTCCAAATTTCAGGGAAATTTCAGAGAAACGAAGGAACATTAGAGTCATAAAAATTAATTTAAAATATAAAAATGATAAATCCCAACTATAACTATTACCAAGTAAAAAATAAAACTAAAAACTAAATTCATCATTATGGAGTGTACATCTATTAGCATATCAAATTTCAAATTTATAAATGATACTGAACTATGTTACTATACCTATGTAAAAACTAAAAACTAAATATCATAATTATCATTATGCAATGTATATCTAAATTCAAATTTCAAATTTGTAAAAGATAATGCAACAAATGGTGAAGTCTAAAGTAGTCAAACAGTTAGCCAACAATGAACACAGAGAAGTTAGAACTTAGAACAGAGTGACGACTGCTCCAAGTTTAGTTGCAATATGATTATGAAATGAAATCCTGAGAAGATAGAGTTTAGAAAAGTCATAAACTCTTAAGTTAGTCTATGGTTTAATTTAATTTTCCATTAATTATGTTTTAATTTGTAAACACTTTTTTAATATTTTAATTTTTTTTTTTTAAAAGATGAAAGAAAAACGGGCAAAGGCGTTGCCTCGAGTTTTCCAAAAAGAAGACTTGAAGAAAGGTTTCCGCAAAAATTTCACCGTCCCAAAAACGTGGAAAGCTGGAAGGCGTGCTCCCCACCTAGGGACGCGTCCCCGCTGAACACTGGTTTATTTATTCAAAAGTAAATTATCAAACTGTTTTTTTCTGAAATTATGTATCATACGGTTACACAGACATATAATACTGCCGGTTTTTTTTGGTGATTTCCGAGTTTATGTTCAAAATGCTTACATTAATTGACTTATGACATTTGGAAATAGCGTAATTGAAGAACCTTGGGGTCGGCATAGGCCATCGCCACTGGAATCAACATATATATTTTACACATACATCTCAATGCTGCCGAAATCTGTTGTAGATCACGCTACAGAATCAATATACACATATAATTTCAATGCTACCGAAATCTTTGAGCGATCTCGAAGTATACGTCCACGATAGCTGATATTGAGGTTGATTTTTTCTTTTCAGAAAGTATGAGAGTCGAAACCTGGAATCTGTGATGGCCATGGCCACACCGAAGTCTATATATACTAAGTGCTGGGAAGATATTCTACTTTATAAATGGATATGGATGTGGTACTTGGAAAATGACAAATTTAGCGAATGGAAATACCTAATGTTGTAAGATAAAGGTAAGAACACAACTGTGAAATGAGAATCGGATAGTGTACATCTACCAGATCTACTATGAACAGGGTATTAAAGAAAAGTAAAGAAAAAACTTTAAATAAAAAATACGGATTCTGAATGTATGTATGTACAGAGATTTCACTGCTGCCAGATTTCTATGAACAGGGTATTAAAGAAAAGTAAAGCAAAAGCTTCAAATAAAAAATACGGATTCTGAATGTATGTATGTATGTACAGAAATTCCAATGCTGCCAGATTTTTGGAGGGGTCTCGTAGTTTAGGCTCAGACTAATTACATTAATTTTCTAGGTTGGTTTTGGAATTACGAGAATCAAACCCTGGACTCCGATATGGTCACGACTGCCAAAATCTTTTAGCAATTTACGGTGGCTGGTTTTGGCTCTTCAATCCATCCAACTTTGGAAATTTATCTATATCACAGAGATTTGGTTAGGGAAATTCTGGGAAAGAAAATATATAAATTATAGTTACTAAATAATTTCAATTCATCTTTTTCTGCGCAAATTTATTTTCACATAAAAAGTCGATACAAGTACAACAAGAGAGTCAAGAAAACAGAATAACAGACTTGTAATTGTTACAGAAACTTGAATTTATTTTGTAAAATAGGATTTTTTTCTTAAAAAAATCAAGTGTATCAATGTCTACGAAGTGCCGAAGTACCTAATAAAAACCAGAGTTCACAAATACTTGTAAACAAAGCAGTGAATGAACCATCAAATGAACCTGTGGGCTGTGCATCCAAGAAAGTTGATTCCTCCGGTTCTTTATGAAATACCAAAGCAAAATTGATAAAGAAAAACCAGAGTTCACAAATACTTGAAAACAAAGCAGTGAATGAACCATCAAATGAACCTGTGGGCTGTACATCCAAGAAAGTTGATTCCTCCGGTTCTTTATGAAATACCAAAGCAAAGTTGATAAAGAAACATGTATTGTTGAAATATAAAATGGATTGATTAAAGAATATGAACATAACAGAGTCCATGATTGTTAAAAAACTTTATTCTACAAAACATGGATTTATGACATAATATTAAGTGTATCACTGTACCTCCTAAAAACAAGAAGTCACAAATACCTGTAAACAATGTGGTGAAAGAACCCTCCAAATCCAATGAACCTGTGGGCTGTGCATCCAAATAACATTAATTTCTCCAGTCCTTCCATAGATTTAGTATTAAAAACAAATTCGTAACCTCCGTTCTCTTATCTTGCCCGACATGGAAAATGACGCAACATTGACAGAGAAATTGAAGATGCATTTATGTGTGCGTTTAGGCAGTACAAGGACAAAGCGTTATAAAGCGGCATGGATGCTTTGTTTGGCAGCTTTCCCCGGTAAAAAGGTGAAAGCTACAATCCAACGTTGCTATACAGCGGAGATCCGCGGGTGGGGCTTTTCCTCGATTATCTCAATACGCAGCGGAGTGAGCTAAACTCTAGACATTTTGCACCATTTTTTAAAACATTTTGGTGAAATTTTT
This sequence comes from Pseudotsuga menziesii, assembly GCA_001517045.1. Lineage (NCBI taxonomy): Eukaryota > Viridiplantae > Streptophyta > Pinopsida > Pinales > Pinaceae > Pseudotsuga > Pseudotsuga menziesii. Next base: position 765,485 of record LPNX010218188.1, on the reverse strand, counting down.
TAACAAAATTTGGTAAGAGTGGTTGAAATTATAGTTTTGAAATTGCATAATTGAGGTATTCCAAAGGAGGTTATTGAAGGTGCTGAATCTATTTTTGCAATTAAAATTATAGATACAACGACCAAAATCTCAATTTCAACAACCAAAATTACAAATAAATATATATAAATATATAAATGAAAGTGACATTGTCTTTGATTTAAATTAGTTCACAAGTTAAGTTTTTGTAACATAGTTAAAAGGCAATGTATGTTTTCGATTGTATAACATACTAGTAAGATTAAGTAGGTTAATATTATAATTGTAACATAGTTAAAAGGAAATGCTATGCATTTTCACACTTACAATAGCAACCAAAGATCGAATGTTAGCCTCCTTTCAGTTAGATCCGAAGTTGCCATGGGATGCGTGATGCAAATAGGAAGAGATATTGATGTTACTCATAAAGATATTCATATTATATATTATTAGTTATTTAAACATGTTTTAAAATACAACATCGGGGTTTGGTGGCTAGGTGAAATCTTGTATAGGGATAAAAGAGGTAAAAAAAATTTCGCGTTCCAAGAAGATTTCTGCATTTTTGCTTTCGGAGGCCGTATTTGTTCAGGAAATCTCAATTCTGCGTGGATGCAAAGGTTTTGTGAATTTTTGAGAAGTCTTATGATTAGCAAAGCTTGAGAATTCTTGCTCTGGCAAAATGATGGTCCGTGTTTGGCTGTAGATTTGGAAAAGACTTCTGCATTTTGATTTTGCAGCTGCTTGATCGTGGCTTTGAAGTTAATCTTATGTGGTTGCCGGTTCTCCTTTGCTGTGGAAGGATTCATCTCTTGCTCGGTTATTTGGCCAAGATTTGTTCAGGTGTCCTCGTCCATTGCAAGGATTGCTAGGCAGCTAGAGAGATTTCTTTGGCTCGTTGGATGTGCACAGCTGATCGTTGTTGGCTCTAGCTGGTTCTTTCTTAAGCCTGCTCGTTGGACGACTGGAGGTTTTCAATTCAGTAGTGCCTGTATGGATTGCTTGTTGAGTGGAGTTGCGAGAGGATTCTCAGCTTTGATTTGGTCTGGAGTTTGGATGTAGAAGTAGGGTTGGACTGAGTTTTTTTGGGAGCTTTGCAGTCTCTGTAAGTTTCTTGGTTCTCTGGTCTAAATGGATCCTGAAGGGGTTCCTCCGCTATCTCTCCCTCCCGATCTGGAAGCTTTCAAAAGGTTGATTGCTTCCAGCGGTAAGAGAACGGCATCTAATAAGTTTGTAAAGAAGGTAGACATTCCTTTGGTTGAGCTACCTACTAAAAGGATTTGTCGATCTGCGTTAAATCTTGCTGAGAGGGGGCTCATTGGCCAATTCACTAGCCTATGGCCCTTCCCCAAGGCAATTGAAGGATGGGTGCAGAGGAATTGGAAGCCTCTTGTCTCAGAGGATATTCGTAGCCACTTTGTCGGACGAGGTTTCTTCATAATTGTTTTTGAATTGGTTGAGGATAGAGATCTGATTTTCCGGAATGGCCCATACTTCATGGGTCCTCAAGGTCTTTATTTGAATAAGTTGACTCCCGATTTCGACCCTTCCCAAGACGTTCTGTCTGCAGTTCCGGTATGGGTAAGATTACCCTTCCTTCCTCTACATTGCTGGAATACTGAATCTTTGGTTATTATTGGGAATAAGCTCAGCAAATACATAGACCGGGCTGAAAGGAAAGATCAATTTTCCTGTCCTAGGATTTGCATAGAAGTGGATCTGGAGATTGGTCTGCCCGAAGCAATTCAGTTAACTGTAGCAGACTAGTCTTACACCCAGGAGCTGGACTATGAGCAAATTCCGTTTAAGTGTAGATTTTGTCACAGCTATGGCCATTTTGCTAGAAATTGCAAAAAAAAATCTGAAAAGGCAAATGTTAAAGAGAAAGAAGATCAATGGACTCAAGTCCAAAAAACAGAAAAATCAGTGAAGGGATTTAAAAAGAAAAGAAAATCAGTAATTGGTGACTTTGTTGCTGGGACAACTTCTAATTCCCAGGCTGGCGATATCCTCAAAGTTGATCATAACTCTTTTGCTGTCCTAAATTCCTCTGAAACTATCCTTGAAGAAGGCAAATTGAGTAATATGGAAGTGATCGAGCATGTCTTAGAAGATATATCTGTTCTTAAGGATTTATCTGGTCCTTCCTTTGTTGCTATTCCCCCAAAAGGTGGCTCCCTTCCCTCTTCTCCTATCAATTCTTGCTCTCCTCCTTCATATGCTGAAATTGCTCGTAAGAAAAATGATGTTAGTCCTGACTCTTCAGAAGATTATTCCTTTGAGCAAAACAAAACAGTTGCTAGGAAGTCTAAAAAGGAGATAAGGGAAGAAGAGGCTAAAAGGCTCAAGACTCAAGGCAGTCAGGCAACTATTGAAATTTATTATGGGAGAAATAAGAGAAACAGGCCTCCTAAGGGAGTAATTACTCCCTCTTCTTTGGGTAAGTAATGCTTTTAACTTCTTGGAACTGTAGGGGATTAGGGCACTCTAGTAAAGCTGAAGCTATAAAAAATTTAATAAAATTGGCTCCTCTTGATCTCTTATTACTCCAAGAGACTAAAATAGAGGAGGACGCACTCCTTCTCATCAACAAAAATAAGTGGAATATGACTTCTGGTAAGGCGGTCAGCGCTAGAGGTTCTTGTGGGGGGCTTGCCACATTATGGGGCAAAGATAATTTTCAGCTTTTAAATGAGTATGTAACACAACAATGGATCTTTACAGAGCTTGTTCATATTGAGAGTAAGATAACTTTTGCCCTATTCAACCTTTACGTTCCTGTCAATTACGGTGAAAAACAAGATTGCTCGCAATCAATCTTCGATTTCCTTGAACTTCGTTCTCCAGCAAACATTATTATTGCAGGTGATCTCAATTTGATTTTAGCTCCATGTGAGAAGAAAGGAGGAGTGCATGGTAAAGATTTCATGCAAGATGCTGTGGAAAATATGATTCATGATTGGGATTTGGTTGATGTAAAGCCTAAGGTTGGCCGGTTCACATGGTCAAACCAGCGAGTATTTTTGCCAGGTTAGACAGGTTCTTAGTGCAGGGTCCCTTGTTGGATAGCAAATGGATGATTTCATCTAAAATCCTTCCCAAGCTGGCGTCAGATCATCATCCGATTTCCTTGCAATTTGAAATTGAAGATGAACTCGGCCCAATTCTTTTTAGGTTATGTCCTCTATGGATAGAACGTGAAGGGTTTATGAATACGGTCTTTCAGGCGTGGTCCAAATTTGTGGTTGGATCTCCCAGTTTTGTCTGGGAACAAAAATGAAACAGACTAAGTGTGCATTGAAGAACTGGATTAAACTGCCCCTTCTAACTCCATTGAGTGTTAGGAAGGATAGAGTTGCAGAGCTCTTTGTTTTGCAAGTTGAATTGGAAAATAGAGAAGTTACCTCCTCTCATATTGCTCTTCACCAGATTGCCCGGTGTAAAACTAATATTTCCTTCAGGCAGGAGGAGGAGTATCTCAGATTGAAGTCAAGAAGTCTTTGGATGAAGTCTGGGGATAAGAACTCCTCTTTTTTTCATGATCAATGCAGGGCCAGGCTTTCTAGAAATCACATCTCGGAAATCATTGATGATGAAGGGGCCATCGTTAAAGGCCAAGATCTTCTTAAGCAATAAGCTAGTAAGCATTTTCAAAAGTTTTTTAAAGATGATGGTTGTTCCTATGAGGACGTGTCTTCTGACTTTCTGCTCAATGTTCTTTCTCTGGTAAACATTGAGGATAACTGTGATTTAATGAAGCCTTTCTCTGAGCATGAAATTGTTGAAGTTATTTGGGCCATGGAGTCAGACAAAGCTCCGGGGCCAGATGGTTTTTCAATTCATTTTTATAAATTTTGATGGCCTATAATCAAGTCTGACTTGCTGAGAATGATCACTACCTTCCAGAAAAAAGCTAAAATGGGTGGGTGCACAAACTTTACTTTTCTTGCCCTCATCCCTAAAGATGTCAACCCTTCTTCTTTTGACAGGTTCAGACCAATTTCTCTGTGTAATGCTTCTTATAAGATAATAGCCAAACTTTTAGCAAACAGACTAAGGCCTTTGCTTGGTAAGCTGATCTCTCCTCTTCAAGGGGGTTTTGTAAAAGGCAGACATATAGTGGATAACGTCATATAAGTTCAAGAAGCTTTACACTCTAGTTTCATTCGGAAAGAGAAAGGCATGATAATAAAGCTGGATATGAAAAATGCTTTCGATCAAGTTAAGCTTCCTTTCCTATATGAAGTCTTGCATTCTTTTGGCTTATGTTCAAAATTTGTTTCCTTGATTAAAATTTGTACTGATAAGCCTTGGATCGTCCCTTTGGTAAATGGTAGACCCACTGATTTCTTTAAAGCCACTCGAGGCCTTCGCCAAGGTTGTCCGCTGTCCCCCTTCTTGTACATCTTGATGGCTGAAACTCTTAGCAGAAAATTATTAGCTGAGAAGGATGCTGGATATATTCCAGGCATTAAGATTGTCAGGGGTATTGATCCAATCAATCATGCTCTTTTTCGGACGATTCTATTCTCTGAGGAGGGGCCTCTATGGCAATTGCTCGAGCCTTTAAAGATATTCTCAACAATTTCTGTTTAAGCTCAGGTGCATTGATTAACAAAAACAAAAGTGCAGTATATGGTTGGAATATTGATCAGCTCGCTCTGCTCTGGATTTCAAATCTCTTTGGCTTCCCTAGTTTTGTCAAGTGGAAAAAAATTAAGTATTTAGGTCTCCCCTTAACTCTTGGTCCGGTTCCTCCTTCTCTGTGGATTGAAGTGTTGGCCAAGTTTAAGGCTAAAATAGCGTCGTGGGGGGGACAGTGGCTTTCAAAAGATGGGAAACTGATCTTGATTAAATTAGTTCTTTCAGCGCTTCCAGTTTTTCAGTCAACTCTGCTTCTTGCTCCCAAAGTTGTCTCTGCTTAGCTATCTAAACTAATGAGAGATTTTTTAAGGGAATGGAGGGAAAGGTGGCCAAAAAAAGATGCATTTGGTGAGATGGGAGGTCCTCCTGCGCCCCACTTCAGATGGTGGTCTTCAAATATGCGATCTTGGTCTTACTAATTTGGCAATGGTAGGTAAGCTAGTTTGGCGGCTTTTTGATGATCCCAAGCACCCTGTTAGTAAAATCTTCAAGATGAAGTATTTACAAGGTGGTTCTTTACGAAATATTTTTTCTGAAAATACTTCTTTTGGCTCTGGTATTTGGAATTCCTGTAGGAAATGTCTAGTGTTTTCC
>LPNX010218188.1:738870-760156 GCA_001517045.1 Pseudotsuga menziesii | reverse complement strand
AAACAAAATTTGTATAAAATTCCTGGTAACGGGATGAAGACCCTTCTTTGGGAGGATTCCATCTCAGGCACTCCATCTTTTTCCTCTGATTCTCAATTGCATGAATTAATGATTTGGTTCAAGAATAATGGTCTAAATCACCTTGCTGATATATGTAAGTGGGATCTTGAAGGCAATTGGTCTGGCTGGATTTTTCCAAAACTCCCTGCCCATCTATCTTCCCATAAATCGTATCTCTCTTCTCTTCTTTCGGGCCTAGCTCCAGTTCACATTACTAGCAAAGATCGATGGGGATGGGGCGCTGAAGGGTTTTACACAGCGAATTCTGCCTTCCAGTGTCTCATGCCGGTCCACAATTCTTCCTTTCCTCCAGCGATTTGGCACTCAGTATGGTATTCCTGCTTCCCTAAGGTTAATTTCTTTGTATGGTTGCTATTAAAAAATAAAATTTTGACTGGTGACAACCTTCAGAAGCGTGGATTCAATGGGCCTTTCAGATGTTGCTTTTGCCAAGTTGCTAATGAGACGACCCATCATCTATTGGTGAGCTGTGAATTCGCCAGACAAGCCTGCCATTTGGTTCTTCATTATTTTAATCTTTCTTGTCCAAGGCAAAATTCTGTTAAACAATTTTACTCAGTCTGGCATGAGCGGCGACCTCCAAAATGCAATGATGCAATCTTGCATAAATATTGGCATTCAATTCCGAATCTGTTGTGGTCTTTGTGGATTGCCCAGAATAATTGTCTCTTTAGTGATTAGCGGCCTAAACTTCAGCTTGTTGTCATGAAATCGTTATCATGGCTAGCAGAAATAATTGACCATTTTGCATCTTCTTTGCCAGATTTGAATTGTTTGGGTTCTTCTTCAAATGTTGTGGGGAAAATTAATTTGAAACATGTTTCGCCCCCGCCGTGGAGGTTCCGAGGTGACATTGGTGCTTTCAACTCTTTATGGATGAGCTCATCTTCAGCTGCAATTTTTTTTTATGGTGCTTCGAAAGGTAATCCCGGGGTCTCTGGTGTAGGTGGTCTTGTTATCTCTCCGTATGGTATGTCTTCTATCAGGTTTTGTTGGGGGCTCGACATTATGTCCAATAATCAGGCAGAGTTTTACAACTTGCTTCAGGCGAGTCAGTTGGCTAAAAATAAAGGATATAAGTCTGTCCAAATTTTCGGTGATTCTGAAATTTTGATTAAAGCTTTAAATTCCTCTGAGAGTTTGAAAAATTTTGCTTTAATTGTAACTCTGCAGAGAATTAAGAGAGTTTTAAAATCTTTTGATAAGGTGGATTCCTATCATATCCTTCGGGGATTAAATACTTTTACGGATGATTTGGCAAATCAAGCTTGTCATCTTTCTCAAGGTTTTCTCAATATTAATGGGGAACCCGACCATTTTTACCCTATTCTGTAATTTCTAAGTATAGGAGACTGTTTGGGCATCTCTATTCCTGTACAGTGTTAGGTAATATTTTCTCGTAAATTTGTATCCAGGTTGATTGGTTTTTTGCCAAAATAAACCTGTTTCTTATTTCAATAAAACTACCCACTTTTGTTTAAAAAAAAAAACATTACACTAATTTTATCTCGATGTTTTATCAATGGAATGTGAATTATTAGATTTCTAAACCTTCCCAAAAGAGTACGTCATGGTTGCATAACATAATTTCCTACACATATCTTCCTCCGTCCACCATGTCTCATTCACAATAACTCAAAACTTTAACTAATACTTATTATCCATGTTGACACACAACATTAATTATTAAAAGAAACTTTTTCGATATATATATATTTTTATTTCTTGTTATTAAAAAAAAAATTAAGTTGAACCAATATAAGAATATTGGTGGACATTAACAATGGACAAAGTTCTCAATGTTTTTCTTGATATAATTGCTTAAACATATTTAAAAAAAAGTTTGACCATGTCTCTTTCAGGATTAATGAGAACCCAAAACCTTAACTATTACTTATTATCCATATTTACAAAAATGATATTAATTGTGAAAAGAAACTTCTAGTAATATTGAACCAACCTCGGATGCAGGTGACATCAGGCCAACCAGACCTCAGAGCTTGATTGACGGGCACATAACTGCGCCCTGTTGTCACCACCTAACGTCACTCATCTGACATTCAATGTGTTGGTTTTCGATCTCCTCGATGGTTGCGCATCATACCTATTCTAAGGTACGCGTCTTCCCTGACATCGTTTGGTGGTACGCCTACGTCAGTGTAATGATGGCCAACATCAATGCGCCTACGGAACTGCGTTACCGCGTTATTGATATAGGCAGTTCGACATTCATTCTCGACCCGACCTGCAGGCTCATGTTCACGTCTTCTCTCTTCAGTCACTCTGCTCCTTGACCCTCTGTCGCTTCCCTGGTGTTGTATTCTTTAGACACTCTGCTCCTTGCCTCTTTGCCCATAGTTTGCACTATGTCATGTAGGTCAGGGTGCCCCCATCCAATGAGCCATCAACTTCAATCCTCAAGCCAATTCATAGGGTTACGACCTGGAGATCCCTGCCCCCCTTCGTCTCATGTTTGATGATTGGGAAGACGAGTTAACCAGCTTTCTCGCTGCTGCTAACCAGACAACTGAGCGCAGGAGGCATTACTAGGTGGTGAAAAACTTGTTGGTCTGCCTCCTCCTTCATTTGACCACCCTTCAACTTACGCCTCCAACCCCGACGTCATTCCTGTCGCCTCTGTCATTCCATCTCCCTCTGTCCTTCCCGTTCCCTCCATCACCTATACCCCCTTGACCATCCCAGTTGTTATCCCTCATGCTAACCCACCTGCTTCACCCATGGATATTGAGCCTCTGCCAACTCCACCGCAACGAAGAATGTCCAACACCATGGCTGGAAAAACTAACATCACAACGGACTTCTGGAAGTCTGAGCCTCATCCGGTCAAGCGTACCCCCTCCAACAACGATGACGCTTCCAGCAGTGAGGACGACGACCAGAGAAACAAGGATGATCCTCTCGGCACGCAGCTGAGGTCTGGCTTTGGGACACCCATTGTAGAGGATCCCTACACAAAATTTTAGGCCAAGTTTTTATGTTTCGGGCTTTCTCCTTTTTGACAGAGTTTTTGGGAATCTGGATACCCATGTTTATTATCACTATGCTCTCTCACAAGTATTTGTGTAAACTGTATAAGTTCCATTTTTCTAGGATCTGTTTTCCCTCTCAGAGGGAGGATCTTTCAGACAGCACAGGTCTGAATTCCCTTATTGGGAAGACTGGTCTTTTCTTTTTTGATTTTCTTGTCTACAGGATAGATTCTCAGTTTTGTACTATAAACTGTAACACTATTTATTTCAATAGATTAGCTCCTGAATTCAAAAAAAATTATTGAACCAATTTAAAACCTTTGGCATCACCCAATTTAAGTCATTATACGTTCTTAATACAACACTAATCTTAAGGGTTGATTAAGACAATGCCGCCATTTTATGAGGGTTTAGAAAATTTTAGCAGATAAACATCATCAAAAGTGTAACTATATAAAATCCATAGAAATTTGAATAATTTTACAAAAATATTACCAAACTTTTTATTGTTGGAAATTTAAGAATTAGTAAGATTCACCAAAATTTCTACACTTAATAAATTATAAATCTTTAATGCAAGTTTACCATCGCTGACACTTTCCCTTTTCCAATGCAGATCTACCTTACTTAATTTACTATATATATAAATAAATAAACAAACAAACCAACTTTTATAATGTCAAAAATCTTTGTAGAAAGTGATGCAAGTCTACCTTACTTACTATTAAAAAAAGGAAAGAAAAAAACTTCACTTTTCTAAGTTAAGATCTTTGTAGAAAGTGATGCAAGTCTACCTTACTTACTATTAAAATAAGGAAAGAAAAAAACTTCACTTTTCTAATGTCAAGATCTTTGTAGAAAGTGATGTATGTGATTTTTCATAGAAAATCAACCTTATAGTATTTCATGTATACCATTAGATGGGAGTTTTGACTTTTTAAAACCTTGTGGAGAACTAATGCCTAGAGAAAGGATTTAGTGGCAATATACTTAAAATTCTCAAGTTTACTTCTCTAATAAAATTTTAAAAGTTAATCATAAAAATATAATGAATAAAATAGAGGTAGAGCACCTAGTAATTTGATTGGTTAATGGAAAATTTGACTTCTCAAGTTTACTTCTCTAATAAAATTTTAAAAGTTAATCATAAAAAATATTATGATACAGTGAATAAAATAGAGGTAGAGCACTCAGTAATTTGATTATTATAATACAATGAATAAAATAGAGGTACAACACTTCGTAATTTGATTGGTTAATGGAAAATTTGATGGTGTCAAGTACACAAAATCAACAATGGTATTGTTAACCTTGGCTATCAATTATTTTACACAAATTGTCCTTGGACATTGATTCCTATATCTTGTTCTTATAAGCGCTGCCACATAAAGTAGTTCTTAGATTTGGACCAAAGATAGGGGTGTTGATGGTAATATGCCGAGCAAAAGAAGAAAACTATTGTTGTACAATATTTGTTTGATAAAGTCATTCCACGAAAATAATTTGTTAATTTTATTATCAAACTTTTTAATTTATTTGTGTAAGGTTTAGTTAAAGAGTGTGAGAGTGGGTATAGACATTCACCAATAAAGTATATAATTAGCATTTATATCAAGAGGCGCAAAAATACGTCGAGAGGGTAAAAATATTCTGTCTTTTCACAAGTGAACCTTTGTTTCCTTTGTTTTTTACTTTGGGAGAGTGCATATTAATACTGGGTTTTGAAATGTTAGGTTAATACATTTATAATTGAGTTTTTTTGGGGGTTTCGTTTTTTATTTTGGATTATAAAGTGTGCAACAAATAATAAAAAATAATTGACGGTGAGTTTAGGTTAAGATATTTATAATTGAGTCTTTTGAACGCTTAATATTAAAAATCTTATTAACAATGTTAGTCTATGGTTAAACTACAGGTCCATTTACATTGTCAATAATTCAATTACATTTCACGATTATTTGGACTCTCGATCCAATTCTATGAAAGCAAATTTTAAAGCAATTATGTGAACCAAACGTTAGTGACTCTCAATGAATATGTTTAAGAAATTATTTCAAGCTCTGTTTGTTTAAATAGCGTGTTTTTGTTAGTACTTAGAGAAGAATGGTAATTATTTCAAGTTTTATTTGTTTCATTTAATCCATTATTTCAAGTTTTATCAGTGGCAGGTTTAACCCCCTTTTAATGTTGTATGAATTAGTTGAAAATGATTACAACTCTTGGCATTTGTTTTTATTTTTTTTAAGACTATCATTAGTTGTGTAGTTATTAGGGAGGTGTTTGTTCATGAAATATTTTACAAGCAGGGGTTACAAAACTTTAAAACTTACCAATGTGTCTGTTCTAGAACTACCAATGTGTAAGTACAACAGATCCGATGTCATTATGATACAAGAGCCAAAATTTTACATACAAAGATTACTTGGTAAGACTCTTCATAGATCTTAAAGGGTTTTATTAAGATTTTATTTGAATATTGGGATACCTTAACTTATTCAATTTCTAAAAAGTTATGTTTGATTTCTTTGTTTTGAATGCAAAATGATGAATTTTTGTTTGGATTGTTTTAACACCCCGCAACCCACAAATCCGTAACTTGTGGAATGCGACAAACCTTTCATTTGATATTTCATTTTTTCAAACGTGCATCCCGCATCCCGCAAATGCGAGGTGCGGGAGTTCGTATTATTTTTCGTTTGGTTTGTGTCTGCCCGCAACGCACAGACCGCAAAATGCGGGATGCGGAGTTAATTGAATCAAGTTTGTACTATTTTGCGTTCCTGCAACCCGCAAGTTGCGGAATGCGGGTTGCGAAAAAATTAATAAACTTGCAATTTTTGTTTTGATCCCGCATCCCGCAAAGATGATCCTGATGTATTTTGTCTTGGCAGTAAATTGCAAGATGACGCGTATATATATATATATATATATATATATATATATATATATACGCTGGTCTTTTACAATTTATTTACCACTTTTTTACTGTTGCGAATTACTGTGGTGCGTGAATTTTATCTTCGTGAATTATTGCTCTGCGTTAATTTTACCCAACAATTTTATCATAGTCTAATTCAATTACAGGTTAGTATTTTGGCCATTTCTTCTTTAAATTTATTACTATAGTCAATGCTGAATTAGTTTCAATTTTTGCTTCGCATTGTTTTTTCTTTTAAACACAATTTTTCCAATTTGCAACAATGGCAAGATCTACTCGCTGCAAAAACCTGGAAAATGATATGTTCGCCAAGGATCTGAACTTTGGTATTTTCTCATATACCAGTGGTAGAATCACTGAAACTTACCAAATTGAATGGTCTAGGGTTTATGAAATTTTTGACAATGACAAATTTTCTGATATTCAAGACAACCAGTTGTCCTACGAAAGAATCAAGGATTCTGGACTTCATTTTGCTGCTGCTAGACCTGCTATCCTCCCGTACAATGATGCGGTCAAATGGATAGTAGAACATGCAGACCTAAACTCCCGTTGTTTGAATGATAGTAGAGGGTTAGAGATAACCAATTTCCGTCCCGAGGTATTTACGAAGGCTTATGCCCTTAAACCGATAAGACAACCCCTTACTGCAGATTTTGCACAAACCTCCAAAAGTAGGTTCAATTTCAAAGAAATGTTAAAATCGTGGATGCACCAACCTAGTAAATTCTTGAAGAGGTCTGACGAGCTTTACCCTGTTACCTGGTTCAAAGAACCTTATTCCTTATTCGCAGCTATGTTATGCAGACTGTACAGCCTTCCTAATTTTTTATGTGTTTAAGACTGAATGGGCTCCAGTAGCTCATTATGTTTTAGCAACTAGCGATTCTTTCCTGTGGGCATCCATGTTGTCGCTAGAACTCAAAATTTCTATCCAAGAGTACCAGAAGGCCATTGCTAGAAAGAAACCCATTTTCTTTTTTTCAGCCTTCATTTATGATATATTGTGTGTTGAGTTCAAATATCCTAAGTGGATTTTTTCAGCTCCCTTGATGCCCATTTATTATTCAGAACTGTGGGATACTAACTATGCACCCAGGTTCTATGATATATGTCAATACTTCCTTGGCACCATCTATTTTTTAATATTCAATAAGGAAGCTCCTGCATTTTCACCTGAAGCCACAGGTTTGATTGGTACAATGGGTGACTGGTATGTTGGCAAGAATTTTTCGTACATAAGAATTTGGGGTAGCAACACTATTCATATGCTTCCTAGAATTGTCCCTGACAGGTTGGTTCTAGAAGAAGTGGCTTTCCAAACTGTCAATGATGGGGTTTACAGGAAGCTGATTGGCCCTAAGAAAAAATCTTGGCCCAAATTCCCTTTGCACCTTGGATCGTTGGTTATTCCAACTTCAACCTGGGCTGCAGTATTAGGTGAACAGATGCAGTCTTTGAAGCTTAGTTTTGCCACCAAGAGAAAACACGATCCCAAGGGATGCCTTGATGTCCACTTTAAGTAGTATCATATCAAAATTAATTATGTGCATGAGGAAATTCCCGATGATTTTATTTATCAGGGTGTTAGTACATTTTCTGAAGTGTTAGGGAGAGCCAAAAGCAAGGATGATGAAGCCCACATCTTGTAGCATCAAAAGGAACTGAAAGAGAGGATTCAGTGTTACAGGGTGCTGCGGATTGACATCTTGGAGAAAGTAAGAAAGGACAAAGAACAAAAGGAAGCTGAAGCAACGAAGAATTCATCAGTGGCAATTTTTGCAGATGGAGACAAGGGAAAAGGTCTAATGGAAGACATGCCAGAGGTATTAGTTAGGGAGCAGTTCAAAGCCTTAATAATTACGTCAACACAGTCAAAATAGAAGCTGGCAATAATGACCTCTGTGCTAAATACTCAGGAAGTTTCAGCTCCTGTGACTGTTACTCATATCCCAGTGATTGCTACAGTGAGTAAGCCAAGTGATACTGAAGAAATAGTTGAAAAAAAACCATTCAAAATATTGAAGGTGAAAGCTTCTTCCTCCACAGGTCCTATTATCGATTTGGTTGATTCAGATTTAGAAGAAGAGGTGATAGCCTCTGCACTTGTCACTGAAGAGGTGGATCAATATTTGCAATCATTAACAGATTTGTTGGATGGTGATGGTAAGAAATATTCTATACCTGTTTCTACAGTTTCACAATCTTCATCTGTGTCTATGTGTTCATATGTAGCATTGCTCCTTTCATCCATGCATACTTTATCTACCTTGCCTACAGGAGGATGCATATCACCTGCACTATCTGAATTGTATCAGGATATGATATCTACACCTGAATATGTCACATCTGATATTGTGCAAATCCCCATTTCATTACCTGTTATTTCAGAAGCACCAATTTTCAAGATTCCCTTACACCTACCGTTAGTTACTCTGTTAAGATTGTCTCGTATTGAAAAGATTTTGGGGTCTTTTTCACCACTTTCATCTGTCGATCTCCAGTTTCCATCTTCTGAATCTTCAACCCCACTCTTGTATTCAATTGTTCAAATAGATTATGTTCAAAACATTTCAGAAGCACCAATTGTGAAGATTCCCCTAGAGGTATCAGCAGTTACTCCATCAACATTATCTAGTACTGAAAATTTGTTGGTGTCTTCGTCACCACTTTTAGCTCTCAATCTCCACTTGTCATGTTCGGAATCTTCAATCGGACTACTTTCTTCTATTCCTGAACTATTCCCTGTTAAAAGCAATTTGCAAGCACCAATTTTCAAGATTCTTGTAGATGTACCCTTAGTTACTTTGTCAACATCATCTAGTACTGAAGAGGATTTACTATCTTCATCACCACTTGCAGCTGTTAATCTGCATTTGCCATCTTTCGAATCTTCAACGCTACTCTTGTCTTCCATCTCTGAAATAAGCCATGTTCAAAACATATGTCCTTTGAGTATTCACATTACCATGACCATGCCCTCTCCTATCATTACTCAAACATCCTCTTTAGTGTCCACAGTGATTAGCACATCTGGCTCCATTGATCCAAGAGATGAATTTGATGAAGAGATTGTTGTCTCTCTTGGAGAATATTATTATAGCAAACCTGATAAATCAGTGATCAGAAAGGGCAAAAAGAGGGGTAGGGATCAAAATGGGATGGAAGTATCTGTTTCTGAGCAAATACTTTGGACTCGGCAGTCCGGTGACCCACAGGTAGATGCAACAGATATAGCTGATGCTTTGGGTGCATTCATAGGTGTCAATATCCATGTTGTTAGCAATTTAAATAGGGAGTTTGACAGAAGGAAAGAAGAGATAACCCAGTTGAAGGAAGAACTTGAGAAGAGTAAAAGGGAACATGAGGCTCATGTTGCTGATCTTGTGAAGACATCCGAGGATAAGTACAATGAACTACAGGTCAAAAGTGCCTTTCTTCAGGTTGAGCTGCAAAATGAGATAATCTCAAATGTTTCCTTTAGACAGAGGATAGATTCACTTGAAAAGAAATGTGAAGATGCAACTACAAGTGAAGCTTCCTCTTTGTTCCCTAGGTTTTCAAAAGAAGAATTTAAGTACTTAGCTAACAAGAGAAATGAGGACCATTATGAGTTAATAACTGAGTTGTTTCACAGTTTAAATGATATTTATGAAACATATATTGCTTTTGGTTAGATGGTCATTGTACATGAAGATCACGTGGAAAAGAGGGAGAAAGTTTCAAAGGCTTTGGATGAGATTGTAGACTGGCAAAGGTACAAGAAGGACAAACCATAAAACATTATCATCCTCAGCAGCGTTCAGCTAAAGAAAGTCAGAGCAGTACTCCGTGCTTGGCTTGATCTTAATGAGATGGTAGATGAGACTATAAAAAAGGCATAAGTTGTGTGTGAAAGAAGATGGTATGATGTTGACAGTATCATGGAGGCTTTGTTTTTTTCCACAGTAAATCTTATTGAAAATGCTTGTCCTCCAAAATTGATGATCTAGCAGATTGAACAGCAGAGAGATGAAGCAAGTGAGAAAATCCAAGGGCTCAATCATATAACGATTGAGGATGTTGATCTCTTAATCAGACAACCGTTGCCTATTGAGGGCAAGGTCCACATTTACATCCACATCTGGCATAAGTTAGCTAAAAATGAAATGGAGAATTATAGATGTGATGTTCAACTTGGTTTTGAATCAGCTAACTATCCCAACATTGAGGAATTGCTAGGGATTTGGAGCAGATGGCGGGATTTCCTTGGATATTAGTTTTATTTAGATTTGTCAATTAGAATTTGATGGAAATCTACTTTTTGTAATAATTATTTAAATGGTGGGTTTCACATGTAATAACAAATTTTTGGAAGGCAAAAATTTGGACAAGAGTTTTGAAATACCTCTGTTTAATTGAGGTTTTGTAATTTTGTGCAAATCTATTTAATACAGTAATGATATTTTTTCATGTCTCTTTTTGTTTATTTGATTAAGTTTCCTTAATGAATAATGAGTTTTCTTGTTTCAGATGATTCAATATTACTGTTAGTATTTTGTGATCAAGTGGTACATTTATTCACAACCTTGTTAGTGACTCATGTACTGATAAGCTTTTAATAGAGCTTATTTTATTAAAATCTGTATCTATTTCTGCAAATGATTACACAGTAAATTCGATAATACATATGTTAATTTGTTAATTTATGCAAATCCATCCGAGTCTTTTATTCAATTTAATTTTTTATTCTATATGTTTTAAATGACATGTTCTCACAGGCTTTTGTCCCTTACTTTCAACTGTGTATGGATGGAAGATGGAAGGTCATAAGCATCGGTGACATAGACTGTCTTTAAAATACCATTACAATTATCAATAAAACTGTTGTAATAAAACCATTTCAATTTTTTTTTAATTGTTCTAAATAATGTGATTGATTTATTTTTTAAAGTTTATGAAATTCCCACATGCTCATGTATAAAATCATTATAATTTTTTCAAAGTATTCTAAATAATGAGATTGATTTTTTTTAAGAGTTTATGAAATTTCTACATATTTATATCTAATTTTTTTATTATTCAAGTTTAGTTTCTATTTAATTACTTTTAATTAATATATATATATATACCTCATCATGAAATAATATTAAGTATACCCAACATAGTAGTTTTCTAAGTTCACAAGTAGCACAGATTCATGTTAATCGATCTCACCCAGCTTAGAATCCATTGAGAATTAAAATAGATATACAAATTGAACTGCAAGCCTCTTGATCTGGTGAACATGGATTTGGGTGCATTTTATTTCCTTTGGTTGCTCTTTTGATTTGATAATAGACATGGGACATTAAATTTTCATGTTATACATGTTACTTGGATATTTTAAAGCAATTGATAGGGGTAACTTGGTGCAATGATTTAAATAGAATGGCCTCTAGCATGACTATGTGAGGTCTTGTTGTAAGTACAACGGATCCCATGTCATTATGACATAGGAGCCCAAATTTTGAATGTAGAATGATGAATTTTTGTTTGGATTGTTTTAGCATCCCGCAACTCGTAAATCCACAACTTGCGGACTGCGGAAAACATTTCATTTGATATTTCATTTTTCAAACCCGCATCCCGCATCCCGCAAATGCAGGTGTGGGAGAGTTTTTATGTGTTAATTTTAATCGTAAATCAAAACTATCATATTTATAATTCGTGAAAAATAATAGAGACCGTCAGATGAGGGTAAAAAGAAAAAGAATGGTCAGTATCAGCTTTGTGGGATGTGAGATCAAAACAAAATTTGAAAGTTTATTAATTGTTCTGCAACCCACATCCCAGAATTTGCGGGTTGCGGGAAATCAAAATAGCACAAAGTTTATTCAATTAGCTCTGCATTGTGCATTCTGCATTTTGCGGGATGCGGGTTGCGGGCAAACACAAACCAAACGAAAATAATAGGAAGTACGCAACCCGCATTCCGCACATTATGGGATGCGGGATGCGAAGCTAATTGAATAAAGTTTGTGCTATTTTGCGTTCCCGCATCCCGCAACCCACAAGTTGCGGAATGCGGGTTGCAGAACAATTAATAAACTTGTAAATTTTATTTTGATATCGCATCCCGCAAAGCTGATCCTGACTGTTTATTTTCTTTTTACCCTCATCTGACGGTCTCTATTATTTCTCGGGAATTGTAAATATGATAGTTTTGATTTACGATTTTTCACTATTTTTACTGCTGTGTGATTTTTACCTCCAGATTTTACCTGGCAACTCCAACAGTGATTACTGCAGTTTCAGGTTGGTTACCAAGTTGTTGTCTTGCATTTTGAATTGATTACTGTGCTTACTGTATAATTCAGTTTTTAACTTCTGGTATAAATATTCAAAAAATGACGCATGGCGACATCCAAAACCCCTAGAATCACCAGGAGTAAAAACCTCCAGAAGGATATATTCACCAGAGACTCGAACTTCGATGTTTTTTTTATACTAGCAGTCGTGTCAGTGAAACTTATCATTTAGACTGGGCCAGGGTTTACTCAATTTTCGATAACAAGGACCTCTTAGATTTCCAGAGTGACCAAACGGTTTATGAGAGAATTAGAGATTATGGCTTGCATATGATCGCTGCCAGACCACCTATCCTACCTTATAACGATATTGTGTGATGGATTATTGACCACGCCAATGTGAAAGATCGTTCTTTCAATACCAGTACTAGGTCTTAGCTAGCCAATTTCCGCTTAGAAACTTTTGTCATGATTTATGCTCTTAAACCTTATACCCAGCTTCTAGATGCAGATTTTGTTTACACTACTAAATCCAAATTCAATTTCGACCAAATGCTTAAATCCTGGATGACTGAACCCCGTAAATTTTGAGAGAGCAAAGACCAATTATACCATGTCGAGTGGTTCAAAGAACCTTATTCCATGTTAGCCGTGATATTGTCCAGGATTTATGTCCTTCTCAACTCTTCGTTCTTCAAACAGGAATGGGCTCCGATTGCTCATCACATTATTACCACAGGTGAAGCTTTCCCTTGGGCCTAAATTTTGTCACTGGAACTTAAAAACGCTATTCAAGAGTTCCAGAAAGTGACTACTAAGAAAAATGCCAACTTTTATCTCACTGCCTTCATTGTGGACGTTTTCTGTGTTGATTTCCGTTACCCTAATTTGGGATGGAGTTGGGAGTTGTCGGCCCTGCTTGTACATATTTATCATTCCGAGCTTTGGAATGGAAACTACGTGGTTAGGTTTTATGATATATGTGAAATTTTCCTTGGCCGAGTATATTTTCTGATTTTCAACAAAGAAGCCCCTGCTTTCTCACCAAAAACAAAAGCTCTCATAGCCACAATGGGAGACTGGTATGTGGGTGAATCTTTCACCTACATCAGAGTTTATGGTAGTAACGCAGCTCACATGTTGCCTAAATTTGTCCCAGACAGGTTGGTCTTAGAAGAGATCTCATTTTAGACAGTTACAAAAGGAATCTACAAGAAATGTGTTGCACCAAAGAGAAAAGTTTGGCCCAGGTTTCCTATTACACTTGGATCCTTGAGTGTTCCCTCTTCTACTTGGGCATTGGAGATGAGTGACCATATCATGTCACTTAAACTTGGTTTTGCATGCAAAAGACAGCATGATCCTAAAGGCATTGTTGATTTAAACCTAAAGCAAAATCATTTTAAAGCCGGTTATGTTCATGAGGAAACTCCTGATGATTTTATTTATCAGGGATTGGATACAGTTTCTGAAGTTTTAGCAAGGGCGAAAAGCAAAGAAGAGCAAATCCATATTCTGCAGTACCAAAAAGAGATCAGGGACAGGGTAAAACATTTCAGGTCTATGGAATTGGACATCTTGGAAAGGATGACAAAAGACAAAGAAGAAAAGGAAGCTCGAGCTGCAGCAAAAGAGGCTCTGGCATCTAAAACTACATTTGTAGAAACCAGCTTGGGCTTGGATAAAGTGAAAGCCCCCATGACAGAAATTCCACAGACATCTGTGGAACAACAGGTTAAAGACTATTTGCAAACTTCAGAGTAGATAAAATAGACACTGAACAGGTTGAATTCGGCACTAGATACGCAAGAAGTTGCAACATCTCAGGTAGCTAAAACTGTCCAGGTAGCTACTGTGGTTGGAAAGACTCAACTTGAAAAGAATCAGGTTGAGGACAAACCTGTTAAGAAGATAAATATCTCCATTCCTATTCCTACTATTGACCTAACTCGTTTAGAGGAAGAGGAGGGAAGAAGTTCTCCTGTGCCTGTTACTGTTGGTGACAGGGAATGATTTCCAAAATCTCACCAGTGGTAACAATGTTAATTTTTCATCCTCTCTTCCTCCATCTCAACCTTCAAGTCACTCTTCTTCGTCTTCTTCTGCAATACTTCTTTCATCTATAATAGCAGTATCCTCATTATCTGATGGTTCTTATGTAACACCTTTCATGAATAAGCTTTATAAGGATGCTGCGTGTCTACCTGAATCTATGATACATATTTCTATAGATATACCTATTCCTACATCTGACGTATCTACAGTTGTGAAGACTCCATTGCATATCCCTTCAATCAATTCAATGTCTTTATCGATAGCTGAGGAAACTTCAATAGTCTCATCATCACCATCCAATATCTCTACCGTGCAAATTTCATCAGTTGAGACTACAATTCCTAACATCCCCTCAGCTTCTGAAGCCATTCCTGCTCAGAATATGAGCCTTTCTCCATGTACTTCCCCTGTTACTATGACTATCCCTTCTGTCACCACAACTCAAACTACTTCTGTGATATCCACTAGCATCAGTATACCCCCCATTAATGAGGTAAGGGAAGAATCCAATGAAGATTTTGTGGTATCTCTAGGAGAATATCACTACAGTAAAACTGATAGATCAGTGGTGAGGAAAGGTAGGAAAAGGAACCGGGACCAAGGTGATATGGATATGTCTGATGTAAGTAAGGTGGTGTGGACTCAGTGATCAAGTGATCCATAGGCATATGCCACTGATGCTGCATCTGTCTTAGGGGCTTTTACAGGAGCCAACTGTGATGCTGTGAACACTTTGAACCGGGAGTTTGATAAGCAGAAAGCAAAAATTAGTAGACTGAAAGAGGAACTAGTGCAACTTAAAAGGAAACATGAGAATAGGTGTGATGAAATTCAAGAGATGAATGTTGCTCTCAGCGGAGAACTGCAAAGGGAAAGGACTGTTAATGTCACTCTGGCTTAGAAGGTTGAATTGTTGGTAAAAGAGATTGAAGATGCAACTGTAAGTGCAACTTCATCCTCATTTTCTAAATTTTCAAAAGAAGAATTCAAAGAACTTACTATCAGAATCAACATGGAACACTATTGTTTGGTTTGTGATTTATTCAAAACTTTAGATAATATCTTTGAAACTCACACAGTGTTTGATAAAATGTATGTTGTTCTAGAAGACTTGGTGGAGAAGAGAAAACATGCTTCTAAGACCTATGATGAAGTGGTTGATTGGCAAAGACATATGAAAGATAAGCCTGGGAATATTACTTTTCTTACTAAGTTTTAGTTAAATAAAGTTACTATTTTGGGAACCTGGGAAGACCTAAAAGAAATAGTAGGTGAATCTATTAAAAGAGCACAAGCTATTTGTTGCAGGAGATGGTATGCAGTTGATAATATCATGATTGACTTGTATTTTCCTACCATGGTCCTTATTGAAAATTCTTGTCCGCCTGGGTTGGTGATCGACCAAGTTGAGCAACGTAGGGATGAAGAAGAGGAGAAAATCAAGGGACTTGATTGCATCAGTATACATGATCTGGAGCGGTTGATCAAGCAACCATTCGTAATGGAAGAGAAGATTCATATCTTCATCCGATTATGGCATAAATTGGTAAAGAATGAGCTTGAAGATCATAGGTGTAATGCTCAAGTTGGCATTGAATCTGCCAATTACCCCGATATTGAGGAGCTGCTACGAATTTGGAAGACTTGGAGAGATTTCTTAGGATATGAGCTTTGTTAGTTTTCATCCCCTTTGAGGGGAAATTCCTTTGATTGTAATAATTATTTAAGTCATGATCTCTAATGTATGAGGCCTCTGGAAATTTTGGAGAGGGGAGACTGATGCAAGGGATCGAACAATACTTATGTCTTTGTAAAGGTTTTGTGTAATTTATTGCATGAATTTCTGGAAAAAAATAGTGTTACAGTTCCATATCTCTTGTACTTATCTATTAAATTTCTTTGACATATGTTGGTCTCTCTCTTCCAAATGATCATGTAATACTCTGATTCATTTGCAATCAATTAATGTGCATGTTTAACTTTAATTTATCTCTGTTACTTCTAATTGCATTGATAAAGTCTCATGAAATGTATTTTATGAACTGTCTTTATCTATTTCTGTGAACTGTTTTTATGAACTGTCTTTATCTATTTCATTAATTAACTGAGATTCAGTAATTAATTTATTTACAAACCAGAAATAAATAAATAATAAAAAATGTAATGAGGTATATATGTATATTGTTGAATCCACTATCAAGTTAAAAAAACAGTGCATATTTTACGTAAACAAGTGACCAACTAAAAACAATACATCTATACAGCAGACAATGAGGAGATTCAAGCAGAAAGTGGTTTTAAAGACTTTGAAGCAAGTAAGCTTTCCTCTTGTTTTCTACGTTCAACATATCGATTGCCTTGCATTCGAGAGTATCTAGAAAAAGAGAAAGATGGAGAAATGCGTAGGCCTGAAATAGATGTAACTCTTGATATTGCAGTGAATGTAAGTCCTTTTCTATCAATGTTTCCAATATCTATTGTTACATTTTTTAGGGTCATACCTTGGGCTTTATGAATTGTTAAACCCCATGCCATTCGAAGTGGTATTTGTCTACGGGGTCCTCTTGTTATTGGAGATATTGGAACATAAGTAGGATTAGAAGAATCCCATAAGGGTCCTTTGTAATGCACAAATTCGACAACAACAAATGATGGCAATGTAGGAGGTATCTCATTTGACTTGTAGATAATACGAATGACTTTCCCAAGTGAGCCGTTAACAAGTCCTACTTGAACCCATAAATTAGCAGTTAACATGACTTGTTGACCAACAACAAGAAGGACCTTTAATGGCAGTTGTTCATCATCAATGGATTGATGGGAATTTTGGTTCCATTGTTCTGCAAGGCAATGTGCAATTGGCATATTAAGTTGTTTCAGCATGTGTTTGTTGTGTAGTGCAACGGAGCTATTTGTGGGATACAAATGGATAGATTGTTCAAATGAATAATTTTTAACAAATGAAGTGCAAGAGGTTGTTCTTGTCATTAGGAGTGCCCAATCTTCAACATTTGGTGTTGCATTTCGAAGGTTTAGAAAGAGTTGCCGAAAGGCAATTTGAGAAGCATTATTTCCAGCTTGTCGGAAAATTGTTTCAAGCGTGATAAAAGTATCATGTACGCCAAAGAGCAGTTCCAACAGATGATCCTGCATACATGGGGATGTATTTTACAGGAGGTAATTGTCCAAAACCACCAAGAAGAATTATGGAACAACCACCAAATGGGATTGTAGATTGCAAGGGGAAAGCTTGAAGTAAGTGTGCATCAATTTGAGTCAACATTTTTGGACCAATAAGACTCATTCCATCTATGAGAATATAGCGAATATGGCGAAGTTCTTCTTGAAGTTTTGAAAGGGATTGGCCTTCAAGAGGGTGTATTTCACCAATGGGTATTCGAAGAGCAGAATGTATTGTATATTCATGTATGTTAAAAGCAACAACACCAGTTGGAGCAAGGAGAAGAAGTGGGCAGGCATTTTGTTCAGATACAATTTGAAGTGCAAATTTGAGGCAAGATATGAGGTAAGATTTTCTGGTTCTTGTAGTACCTTGAATAACTAGTTTTAGCGGTTGAGCATATGTACTGTTACTGAAATGGGACATGACAAGATCAAAGGCTATGCATTGTGTGGGAGACAAGGAATGAGGAAAATTGGAGAAGTACGAGATATCTTCATGTAGTTGAATGGACAAGTGATTCACCTCAATGAATGATGTTGTTGTCTCATGCAATTCAATGCATATATTATTATGTGACCAATTGTGACTTTTGTCAAATTCACGATGGCCAAGCATTTCAGGGATTTTAACTTCGATGTTATTGCCTGGTCTCATTTGAGATAGAATTTCCCATTCATCCATTGTATGTGACAACAGAAACATAATAGCATCAGAGTTTGAACCATCGGATAGAGGTGTAGAGGGTTCTTCTTTTGTACGTTCAATATGCCACACAACATATGTGCCTTTAATCTGATGCCAATGAGAAATAATTTCAAAAGTTGTGGTTCCAATATCATCAGGGATAGACCAAAAAGGTTTGTATAGAAGAAGTTCACTCCAACAAAATGGTTCAAAAGATGAAGAATCAGAGGGAGGAATGGAAGTGAAATGTGGATAGACTCTGACAATTTTGTCACACAAGTTTTGTTTCCATGGATTTTTTTCCTATTAGGAGAGAAATACCAACAACGAGCAGCTTCAAGCAGAGTTAGATGCTCAAGAGCAATGGGTCTTTGCATGCAAGCAAAAATGAAGGGGAGCGTTGCAGGGGTGTTATTAGTGTCATTAGAAACATGACGGAACACAGTTTGGCTCATGTTTAGGGAAAATAAGTGACGGCTACAAAGAACAAGAGGAAGTTTTTGCAGCATGTGACACGTCTCTTGTGCACTAATGTCTCTTTCTGCAACTATTTGTGCAAGAAATTGTTTGATTGGCTGAAGAATGGGGCTTTCACTTGGTGCAGCATGTGCAAGTCGAGACATAATGGCATGATAGGTTTCTAATTTTGGCTCTACTTTTGATGCATACTTTGAAATGTATTTTAGTACAGCATGTTTACAAAGAACAGGTTGGCAATCAACATTAGCCCTCCATATTGAAAGCATGGTAGGATTGTGAATATTTAGAAGAGGATCATTTCTTGCAGGGTAGTAGGTTTCTGTCCATTTTGATCAATGAATAACGATGAAGTAGCTTGTAGCTCATATGGAAAACCATAGCGACATTGAAGAGATGTTCCTTTCTTGTGAAGGCAAGTTGACTGTGAACATTTGGTGTTCCTTTGAACAAAATTGACAAGTTCTTTATAGTCAGTTGAGTAGTTTGATGCAAATATCGATGGTGATGTAAGATTGCATGGATCATTTGTAGTAGAATGGTGAGACTCAAATGTGGACAACTGGGAATTACGAGGATTCCAAGTTGTCACATGTGTGTAATTTTTTTTTTGTAGCTTCAACTGCAACATCGTCTTCCTAATCTAACGTGTCCATATTTGGTGCATTTGCCAACCAAATAAAACCATGAATATGAGTGGATCCTCTATGTTGCCATTCATATCTAGATGGGAGGAAAAAGCATATATTAGAAATAGATTGTATAAAGATAAAAATAGATAGAGAGAAATAGAAAGGAATAGATGGTATAATGCCTGCACCAATAATCGGTTACACGAAAACCTTTTTGAAGCGCCTCTTCAAGAAATGTGTTGAATCTATTGTGCACGTATTGTGATGTAATATGTGGATTTGATATGATGTTGTGAACCTTCCATTGATAAACTTGACCTGAATCATTAGGAGCTTTACCAGGCATTAGAGCATGCAAATCTGGCCATTTTGTGTCAGCTACACTAAGGGTGAAGAAGAATGTTGGTGTACCTTGTTGATTGATCATATTTGTTAGTTCAACTCTACTTTTGTTCCAATATGATCGTGTTCCACGTAATGAATACCCAAATCTTGTGACCCGCTCACCAATTTTATCATTTGGCATGTCTTGGAAATTGGTTGACAAGATCATGTACTGTCGAAGGTAGTGTATCTTCCAGATTTTTTTTGACAATAACAAAGGCAGTACTATTACTTCGATGACGCATAATTAGATTGTATATATAGTATCGGAAGCGAGGATGTTGAGCAAATATGTTGTCGTGATAGCGAATAAGGTGGAGTGCATATTCGTGCATATCAACTTGATGAATGCGTGGTTGTAATAACATTGTTGTACCTGTGGGAAACAAATTTGGAAAAGCCATGGAAAGAAGGCCTTCTGTGTTGTACTCATTGATAGGGGACATTTCTATAGGGTGCCAATCTATCGAAGGTGGTAGTGGGATATTTGTTATGTGTAACAACTGTCTAATTTCTTCAACTTCAGTTCTAGCATTGGTTTGTGTTGAAATAAATGACAAGGATTGCAATTCATAGGGTTCAAATGAATTTGGTGGTTGATCTGTACAGGATAAGCTTTGCAGATGAGATGAAGTAGCATTGCTATTAAGATGTGGAATCAAAGGTGAAATGTCTGCTGAAACAAGTGGAAAAGAAGCTAATGCAACTGGGTTGATTTGTACATCCTTGTAGTATGGGTCGTTTGCCATTTTGAAGTGAAGGGCAGGAAGAACATTTGTTCGACTAACAAACAGTTCATATGGTTTGTTTATAGAATTGCATTTCCGACCAAAGAGTATGTCAAGTTCTGATACTAAATGCGGTAGGTATGTCGCAATGTTGGAAATGTCTTGGGGGAAGCAAATAGTATGACCAGAGTATTTATATTGACCACCATGAGCATGCGTGACTTGAAATATGGGATTAGCACGACTAATGAGCATCCCTTCAACCTGTGTAAGTACTACAAGGACAGGTGGTTGCTTCCCCAGATCCATATTGTTATCCAATGAAAAGCAATGCCCTTTTCATTCTAGAATACAACGTGAACAAGTGTATGCCTTATGGAAATTTTTTGTTACAATACCAGGGTAACATTCTTTACAAATCGAGCAGACATGCATATCAGCAAGTTGGTCCATTTTTTTTACTAAATCGTTGATGTGCATCATTGAGCTGGTTGTTCAATGGATTTGGTACAGGAGATGGAAGTGAAGCTGAGTCGACAGGTTCTACAAGAGAATTTGAAGAAGACATATCCACACACATACGAGCAACCCTGTAAAGATGACGTTGTCTCTTGTTGTTTTTATCTCTGTCCTATGCATATAAAACTCTTCTTCGTGCATTGGCTTGTTCCTTGTCATGAGTTGGAATAATTCCTACAAGATAATTGTAACCTTGTTAAACACCTAGAAGCTTTGATTGTTGGCAGAAACACATATTATACATGTATTAACTGGAAACTATGTGGATATAAAGCAGAAGAAAAAAAACAAACGTGAATTCATTACATAGGGGGAAGTAAGAGTGTAGCTTAAAATAATACAACC
>LPNX010218188.1:703364-716878 GCA_001517045.1 Pseudotsuga menziesii | reverse complement strand
TATATATATATATTATTGAATGAGAATGGGAACATTGAAGATGAAAATCACTTCTTAGAGTGCCCTGCGTACACCCACATTAAATCTCAATTTCATAATCTTTGTTGCAATACCGACCTTCCTAGCCTTTTAACTTGTCAAAATTATAGTGAGTTGAGACGCTTCTCATTAAGCTCTTTAAACATAGGAATACAATTTTAAAACAAACTAATTAATTGGTTTCTCATCATATATATTTTATAAAGGACACGTATCATCTTTACGATAAGCACATAAGAAGTTTCATATCTCTTTTTCACTGAGCTGTAGAATGTGCTTCTTCTACACAACAATCATATACCCACCTAAAATAATATTATGTTTATCTACTCTCCAACTGATTAAATAGAAAACAAATCCTTCACATATATTTTCCTTTCCTAAAGTTTGTGAGATTCCATGATGGCGATTCTTTGAAACTCTCATAAATACACGGTGATTATTTAAAACTCTCATAGATATAATGCATAGGCTCGTTGGGAAAATGCACCATATTTGATTAATTTAAAAGAAAATAAATATTACCAAAGCAAATAGAACTCTTTTCAGAAGTATTGATGCACTCCTTTTAAAAAGGGTTTATACGGTTAATCTTGATAAGAAAAAGGGTTTATAGAGCTAATATTGCTTAAAGTTTAGGATGTTTGTATTTATTTAATATATATATATATATATATATTTAAAGTTTTAGATAAAAACATTTTTACGTAGATAAGATGCATTTTTATATTTTAGGTAGGAGGAAGTGTCTGTCTATCTCTTAAAAAAAATGCATGCATCAATGTGCTGTAAAAGAGTGGAGCCTCGGTGGGAGATGAAGTGTCTATCTGTCTCATAAAAATTTAGAATGCATGCATTAGTGTGCGGTAGCATAGTGGTGAGAAAGATGTGTGTTGTAGTTTAGTGGTGAAAGGGTTTTGGATTTGGTTCCTCCTCGATACTTTATAGAATTGGAGTTAGATAAGTTTATATTAGTATTAATAATTATGGAATTGTTTTGTTTTAATTTGTTGGATTTACTTAACTTAAGACTCTAGACAAAACAAAACATAATCATGATACCATAAATATTATTTTTAACTCCTCACATAATTGGTTGAAAAGAGAAAGTTAAAAATAAGGCAATATTATTTTTGGCTCCTCACACAATTGGTTGAAAAGAGAGTTAAAAATAAGGCAACTTATTAGTAATAAATTGATTTCTTTGATGAGATAAGATGTGATGATTGGAGATCATGGACACAAGGTGGTTGTTTGAGAGATGAATAGCTTAAGACGAAATGGATTATTATTGGTCGGCTGTGCTTTGACGACGTTGCTTCTTAAGAGGGGAAGAATAATAATATAATGAACCAAAAAACTCAAAATAAGTAGGGTCATATTGAGCTAGATCCTTTATATATGTATTAATGATTATTGTCTTGTTTACTCGAATATAACATTTGTAAATGCTTTATTTTTTAATAATTAAAATAGAAAATTGATTATTGCATTTATAATTTTTTTAAAGTGTATCTAGTTTTATTTTATCATCTGCATGCATTATCATTATCAGTGTCTGGACCCTTCCAAAGGATTTGACCTGTCCCACAAGTGTTAAGTAATAGTCTCCCTTCAAAAAAAAAATGAAATCTTAAACTTACTTTGCCAACCGAAAAGATGCAAATATTATTTTTTAAATGACCCACCAATATTAATTTTTTTAGTTGATAAATTTTCCTTATCAAAACCAAACATTTAAACCTTTACTAAGCTCCAAACATTTATACCTTTACTAAGCTTCTTGGTAAACATTTAAACCTTTACTAAGCTTCTTGGTGATGGGTACATGGTACTGCGTGCCAAGGAGGGTCCTTGATTCAAAGTTATTACACACGTTACGACTAGATAAATGGAAATCGTCGGATAAACCAATGTGGCTCGGCTTGAGGTTGAGGTTGATGGAGTAAGCGATCTCCCTGACCATTTGCACCGGACCTACTTGACTCCGTGTAGTGGATAGCTTACTCCGTTATACAGAAAGATTGAGATTTAGAAACATTATCAATCCCTTCCATCTCGAGCCTTACAAGTTACCAGTAACAACCAATTCATTGCAACTACCAATTCTCCTATCGATTGAAATTCCCACCCAGCAGATATATAGTAAAAGAGCCAGGTTAGTCGAATATTAGATAAACAGATGATTGGAACAGACGGTATAAAGAAACAAACATAAGAAATGGGCCATGGAAGGATGTGTACAACACTTGCTCATATGTGATCTTAGTGGCGAAGCCATCGACAATAACCCAAGAGAAATGCTTTTTGTAAGTCCTTGTGTCCAGTGTTTTCTCCAGTACTATGTCATACTTGTTGCTCACAGAGCGACGAGAATTGGTAGTTGCAATGAATTGGTTGTTACCTGTAACTTTGGAAGGCTCGAGGTGGAAGGGATTGAAAATGTTTCTAAGTCTTTGTCTGTTACTGTGTAACGGAGTAAGCTATCTACTAGACGGTCTCAAGTGGGTCCGGTGCAAATTGTCGAGTAGATAGCTTATATGAGCCTCATTAACTTTTGATGTGTAAGCATAATAAGGGTGTAAAAAAGGGGAATTGATGTGTTCATAACTTTGCTAAATGTAAAGCATTTTCAATTCCTTTGTAATTGTCAACTATCTTTATCCGGTCGGGATTACGAATTTCAGTGGTTTTGATGAGTTTTTGCAAAAAAAATGTTGTGGTGTGGTTGAGCATTAAGATAAAAATAGTTGTGTTGTCAAGCACATGATGGTGGAAAGAGGTTCTTAGCCTTTGTTGATCTTTTACAAATACCGAATTACCTATGCTATGGGCATCTAGACGTATATTCTTATTACATGAATTTTTGTAATATAAAAGTAATTTGAAATTGCAGCCTAAAGTAATATAAAGTCGTATTTTTTAATATAAAAGTAATCTAAAGTCGTATTTTTGTAGTATAAAAGTAATCTAAAGTCGTATTTTCTTATTATATTTTTATTTTTATTTTTTGGAAAAATGAAGAATTCCTAGAATGACCAAGCAATAGCTAGATCAACCAATTACAATATGGTCAGAAGATATCTTCTATAGGACCCAGAATGTAAAACAACATTCAGTAAAGAAAATTCAGCTTTACAATAATCAGGGAGGAGAATTCTAAACATCATCCCTCATACCTATAACAATTACGTAAGCGGTTGCATAGTACAAGGTTTTCATTGGAACTAAAGCTTCCTAGAGGCAAAAGACAAGCTTTATTGGCCAAATAATCCGCTTGCTTGTTTAACGCTCATAAAATGTGGAAAGGAGAGACTTTCTCAAAATCTTTCAAGAAGTGATGAATTCGCTGCAAAATATTATCCAGAGAATGGTTATTGAACTCTGAATCAGAATTCAACAATTTTATCAAGATCTCTGAATCCCCTAAAATTTGTATTTCCTTGAGTCCAATGTTCTTGGCGAGATGGCAGGCCCGAAGAAGGCTGTAACACTCAGCCTGGTTATTAGAACAAATTCCTAAGCCCCAATAGAAACTAGCTATTTTCTCATTGTCTGAAGAGAAAATTAGGCCGCTAGCATCCGCAACTCCATAATTCCCTTTAGATGCACCATCAAAAAAGATTGTATAAATTCCCTTACTCTTCCACCAAAGAGAGAAATGATCTATAGTTAACCTCACACGCCACAGAGAAAGCAAACAATGGCTTGTCATTTTTTAGTTTAACTGATCATGCACTTTGCTAAAATTTAATATTCACACTTCTCTATTTTAATGTTGTATTGGTGTAATTTCCTGACGTCATTAAACTTTATCATTTATAAGCAAAGGTGAAGGCTTCCATTTTGAGAAAATGATGTGGCTCAATGAATACCCTGTATTCTTACCACTATTGTTGTATTATGCCTTAAGCTATGTAAAAATAGCTCATCCCTCAATAAAACCTTAACATTGTATTATTTATTTAACTTTTGAAAAATACAATTAAATTGATATTTTATTATTTATTTAATTTTTTAAAAATACAACTAAATTAATATTTTATTAAAAAATTATTTAATATTTTTATATCCAATAATAAAAAATATATATAATAATAACATACTAATTTAATATTTTTATTTCAAATAATAAAAAGCATATAATAATAACATATTTTTGTGTAACATAATAATTAATATTATTAAAAACATATTTAAAAAATATTTTAATTAAAAATATATAAATGATTATAATTTTTATGCTAGGATTAACTCCGATTTTTATAAATTGTAAATTTTGGATATTCAAAGATTATTAATAAAATATTTACAAGCAATCAAGAAAAAATAATTAATATTAAATGATTTTTATTTCACATAAATACTTTAATATATCAAATTTTTGTTTCTAGTGTAATCATGAAGTTGAGTGGCGCGCGGATCATTTTTCTTTAGGAAATTTGATTCATTTGAGCATTTCAGGTTCATCCTTCCTTGAAAAATGATAAAACATGTTATTCACATTACAATTAATATGAATATAGTTAAAAAATCTTGACGATTTTTAAACACAAAACTATGTATCGACAACTTTTCCAATTGAAGTGCACTTAATTGGATGTCATATATTTATTATCAAATATATATTCTATGAGATGTCATTGATTTTCATTCCATCTTCTTTTGTTTGGTTCTATAATACTTTTTAGCAAGATTTTTGTGAAATTGTATTATTATGAAAATGAACATTGTTGAAATAATCTCTTACTATTTCAAAACTAATGCATACATTAGAAGAATATTAAGCACTCGAATTGTTTAGTTTTAATATAAATTTGTTGTTTTAATGTTTTCTCTATATATAATGACGATGATGATTAATGTCCATTGAGACCAACTTGGTTTATTGAACCTTAAGAGAAATTATTTGGTTTGCTTTAAAGTTGTATTTCTATGCTCAAAAAGCTTGAGGAGAAGCGTTTTGAGCTCACCATAATTATGGCATGTAAGAAGGCTAGGGAGGTCTGTATTACAACAACGATTATAAAACT
This sequence comes from Pseudotsuga menziesii, assembly GCA_001517045.1. Classification (NCBI taxonomy): domain Eukaryota; kingdom Viridiplantae; phylum Streptophyta; class Pinopsida; order Pinales; family Pinaceae; genus Pseudotsuga; species Pseudotsuga menziesii. The sequence continues at coordinate 711,806 of LPNX010218188.1, read as the reverse complement.
TAGATCTAATATGGGTGTACACATGACACTCTAAGATAAAGTGATTTTCTTCCTCAATGCCCATATTTTATTTTATTTGTGTACTTATTTAAATTGATTAAAAATGTGTAAATGTTAAAAAATGTCTCCCATTGATCGCCCTAAGAAGGATGTAAAACAATTATCAATTGTTGATGCAATTGGTATCCCACGACTTTAAAATCAATCATGTCATCTCCAAAATAAAGTTGATGCTCATCCATTTGAAGACAATTTGATAATGTAGATCTTGTTCATGGAGAACAATCATCAAAGAAACTCAAACGAACATTCAAATCTAAATGGGAGACCATATTTCCATGTGTTTATGTTGTAAAATATTTAAATGGAAAGGATAAAATGTTCTTAGTGTGTTAACTTTAAGAGAGACCCTCTATTTGCTAAAGATGGAAATATCATTATTCAAGTTAGTGGTCTAAATGAACATGCACAATAACAACTCATAAATCTTCTTTGCAAATTTTGGAGGGAGAAACCAAACAATAATCTTCTAGTTACCAAACATATAGAACAAATGGTAGATGTTGAGAATGCGAGAATTATATCAATGATTGAAAGCATGTATGTTGTTTCTATACATGATTTACTTTTATAAATGTATAAGTCAGTTTGTGACTTGAACAAATATAAACATACTCCACACATGCCTCTAGTAGATGAATATTTTGCATACAAAAATATAACATCCATGAAAAATGGTTTCTCCAAATTGATAAAGAGGTATATTGGAAAATTTAAAAGATGGTATTTTTCATAGCCTTTTTTATCCTATTTTAGTTTATGAAAGCATTGATTGAAATATGGAACAAATTTTTTATATTTATATTACATATTTGACAAATGAAGGAGGAGCTCAATGTGTAACAAAATTTATACGTTCGATGCAAATAAATGATAAAACAACTCAATATATGTATGGTGCAATGAAAACCATTTTAGGAGAGATGGATTTTTCTTTGATTAAGTTAGTTGGATTTGTATTTGATGGTGCATCTTCCATGAGGGTAATTATGAAGGCTTATCTACTAAGCTTTGTTGAGATGCTCCTCATCTATTAGATATCCATTACAAGATCATAGAGAATCATTATCGACAAATTATGTTTCATCTCATTTTTATAATTGCAATACATTGATAGATTTACAAACAAAGTGTATTCATGGCTTGGAAAATCTATTAAAAGACATGGAGAACTTAAAGAAATAATTGAACAATTTCTAATCACTAGGCTATAGGTGTTACAAATTCATCAAATTATGTTTCTCTATAGAGGCAAGGTAATTGGAAGGCTTGATAAACTCATGGATGATTTGTTAAAAGACTAGGAGTTAGCTGATAAAAAAGTGTATGAGTTGTCAACAACATTTCAAGTACAATTTTGCATTTATTTACTTGTTGATGCGCTTATTGGATTAAATAAGTAGAATATGAAGTTCCAAAAGGATCATGTAGACATTACCTCCATTGACATTACTTTAAATACCACTATTAACATGCTTCATAAATTATTTTTATGAATCATATTTGGGGTAGGTGCAGTGCACATATCCTCTTTTTTAATAAAAAACATAAGGAGGAACTCTTGAGTTTGTAGGTAACACATGTATGGTACATTTACATCAATTGAGGTTTGAAAATTGTCCAAGATGCAAAGATCAAGGACACTAAATGATTATATTATTTTGGAAAAATGGTTTGTTATGAAGGTGATTGAATCTCTAGATAGGTGGTTCACATATTTACCTATATTTAATGTTGCTATTTTTTTGAGTCCTCGTTATTATTATGAATAAATGTAAGATAAAGACTCAAACAAAAATATTTTTGAATTGTTTATGTGAAAAATTGGAGTTGATGACTCACATATCATGGATACTGCTAAATGTTTGGGTCAAATGGATGAATTTGTTTGTATTATCTATAAATCATACTCCAAAAAACACATGTCTGGAGCACGATATCTATGTGGAGATGGAACTGAATGGTTTCAATGATTTCTCTCTTTGATGCAATTATGGCAAGTTATTCTTGTTGTAAAATTCAATAAGCATAGGATCATCAAGCCTGCAGAATTCAAATGAAGAATTGTAGAAGAGAGAGAAGTAGATCAATAAACTCAAATAAAAAATCCATGGAAAATAAAACACTCATGAACCCAATAATTGGAATAATGAATCATAATCCATTAATTAGTATTAATCCACATTTTCATTAAATAATATGTAATACAATGGTTATACATATAGGATACTTTGAATGCTTTATCATATTGACTTCAAAGCTAACTGAGTGTGAGAAAAATCACCACTAGAACTAACTAGTGCAACTATGGATCACTAAAACCGTTCACAACCAGTTAATTGAAGAGGTTAGGTGAGTAAATTCGCCCTACCTCCCTTAAATCATGCAAACTGATGCTAGATAGACTGAGAGTGATCTAAATGATGGGTATTAGAGCATAACTGAGCATAATTGCACACCGACTAGGGTCAACTACCGGACATTGTTGGTGGCACTAAGAGTGGGCTCCTAAATTATAGGGATTTGTCCCTGGGGCACTTACACTCATGAAATCAGGTGCAATAAGTGGAAGATGTCCCTTATGTGTGTCTCCCATGCACTAGTGCAGTGATGATGACCTCCTAAGATAGGAAAATAGACAAATAGACTATATGGTCAAAGGGAGGATTAATAATAATCCCAACAGCCCCCCTTAATCCTGACTTTGGACAACCTGGTCCCTGGCAAGTAAGACCAAAGGTCACCCATTCAATCTAAATGTAAAAGGAATCGCTTAACAAACTGAAGAAAATGAGGAAAACCTCATGGGAAACCCCCACCCCCTCAAAATAAGCAGGAAAAAACAGGATCAATATTTTATATCAAAAAACTTGTGAAAAATGTTTCTACGATACTGCTCCACATAGATGCAGTTTACAGAGTGATGGTCCTTGTGTGCACTAGTATCCTATGACTATGCATGTGAACCTCTCCAAACTAAATGATTATGTCTGGAGGAATATTCCTCTTTGGAAGAACATGGATTTGCTCAACTAAATCAAGTGACATAGACAACTGCATAATAGATTATGGGACCATGTAGAGCAACAGAGATAACCTGATAAAAAATAAATAGTGATTGAGAATTCGAACCATGTGAGGTAAACCCAAGCAACTGAGATGTTACAGCTTTGAAAATTGAACCACGTGAGGTAAATTTAGCTCGAGATGTGAGGAGCAAGCATCCAAGCGAATGCAAGAGGTCTCCATCTTTACTAGAACCATGAAGAGTTGAGCATGTGATCAAGTATGAAGGAGGAGGAGGCATAGGACCATGGAGAGCGCATGTTTGAGATCCATAATTTGATATAGATTCCAAAATATCCAATGGTTCCCAAAATTTAATATCAACAAACTTATAAGAAGAAATTGACATTGAATCCCTAGCAACCAAATTTTTGAAAGAGACTTGAGGTGCTTGATTTTTCACACCAAAATTGATGAGAATAAATACAAACATGACTGGAGGCTCTTGAAACTTGAAATTTGAACCAATTAAGGTGATATGAGATCCAATAACAAGGAACAAAGGTTCCAAGTGTGCCACTGAGATGCCAGATGCACTATGTTCTCCTTCCTCAACAAAAATCTAAGTATTGGTGCAAGCAATCTTGTAGGAATTTGTTAGAAGCACTAGATCAATGAGGGGGAATGGATCACTCCTAAAATATGATATTTCTTCCAAAACATCCAAATTATCACTTTTCTACACACCAACAAACATGATTCGAGAGAGAGGAATTGAATTTCTCTTCAGCTCCTTGAGCTTTCACTGGCAAACTTTGCACATAATTTAGAATAGAAGAATCATTGGTGAATGACTAAGTAGGATTGGAGGAGAGTTTTTCTTCAACAATGGAGGTTCGGATGTCGTCTTTTGGATCAACTATATTGGAAGATGAGATATCCGAGATCTCATAAAATTAAGGAGCAACAGGAGAAGGAGTCATTACAAGGAGACTTTCAACATTTCGAATTGAATGAGTTGAATATTTTGCTATTTCTTCATCTTGAAATTCATCAGAGAGAATTGAGGCTGAGACATTGGAAGGAAGAACACTTGAGGAGGTGTTGGATTCACTCCAGGTATTATCTACTTCTTTCTGCACACCAAAGGATCTATCTATATTTCTCCATAGCTTGAAAGTGTACTCAACAGTTTCCATGAGATAACACATATAGGGAGTCATTACCATACACATATTTGCATATTCTCTTTCACATCCATCTAGCCAGTCATTTTCCTCTTCATAAGATTCTTTACCAGCTCCAAAAGACACATCAAGGAGATCATGGATTGCAAGATATGCAACCATCTTCAATTTCTACTCAGCATAATTGAATGGTGATAGAGGAAGAACTTATCTCAAATTCATATTGAATTTGTACCTACAAAAACAATTCAATTTGAATCAAAATTAGACCAAACACTCTCTACTTAGATGTGCACTTTTTCTAGGTACATCACGCTTGGATACACTTCTCCAGACCGAATCCAGAGGGGCCAATGCAATAATTCCAGGATTTATTTGGAAACCCAACGAATTCTGGTGCAACAATGGAAGCTTGTGAGGTTTGCTACTAGACTTGATACCAGCTCTGATACCATGTAAAATTGAATGAAGCATAGGATCATCAAGACTGCAGAATTCAAATGGAGAATTGTAGAAGAGAGAGAAGCAGATCGATAAAATCAGATCAATAATCCATGGAAAATAAAACACTAATGAAACCAATAACTGGAATAATTAATCATAATCCATTAGTTAGTATTAATCCACATATTCAGCAAATAATATGTAATACAATGGTTAAACATATAGGAGAATTCGAATGCCTAAGATAGGATTCGAATCTACCAACTCGGATTGAATCCATAGCTAATTCAATGTGAGAAAAATCACCACTAGAGCTAATTAGTGCAACTCTGGATCACTAAAACAAGTCACAACCAGTTAGTGAAGAGGGTAGGTTAGTAAGTTTTCCCTACCTCCCTTAAATCATGCAAATTGGCGCTAGATAAACTGAGAGTGATCTAACTAATGGGAATCATAACATAACTAAGCATAACTGTAAATTGACTAGGGTTAACTACCAGACACTGCTGGTGGCACTCAGAGTGGGCTTATAAATTATAGGGATTTTTCCATGGGGCACCTAAACTCATGCAATCAGGTGCAGTAAGTGGTTTCTTTCCCCTAGATATGTCCCCCATGTACTAGTGAAGTGATGATGACCTCCTAAGCTAGGAAAATAGACAAATAGACTATGTGGTCAAAGGGAGGATTGATAATAATCCCAACACTTGTTATTCCATGAAGTACAACAGTGTTTGAAAGAGGCTTTTTAGAATTAAACATGATAAAAAAAAGGGTGATAAATCAAGACTTTTAATGGAGACATTGGATATGTTGATGTTTTTCTCTTGCAATGCACCACATGTTCTAAATGAGTTAGATTGAAATGTTATTTACGATTTATATAAACAAATGTAAACTAGAAAGCCTCTTCCATTGAGAAAATAGGTTTGTGTTTTAAATGATGTCAGCTCAAATGATTTTGAAAAATATACAATGAATGGAAGAAAAAATGTGTTTGCCATTTTTCACTAGAATGTGTTCATGTACATAAAATTTACAAAAATAATAATTTAGTGGATATCATGTTTTGAAAGAAAATGTTGTCAGTCTATTTCTAGATATGCATAAAATTAGTTAATAATGTTTAGATCATATATATATAGAGAGAGAGTGTTTTACTTGTTTAAACTTATAACACCCAGAAATTACAATAACAAAAGGCTAAGTGGTATCTATTTCCCACGTAGTTGGTTAGATAAAGACTGACCAAACCAATGATGCTTAGATAGTCTTTTCAAACCACACTCACACAATATGTATTACTCATTTAACTAGTGTAATCATGAAGCTAAGTACTACTACCTAGTTAATGAAGCTCATTCATTCGTCAGTTGACCACCCCAAAAAAATTGGGAAATTGAAGAGTAAAAGGGTGGCGCATAGATCATTTTTCTTTAGGCAAGTTGATTCATTAGAGCATTTCAGGTTCATCCTTCCTTGAAAAATGAAAAACATGTTATTCACATTACAATTAATATGAATATAGTTAAAAAACTTAACGAATTTTAAACACAAAACTATGCATCGACAACTTTTTCCAATTGAAGTTCACTTAATTGGATGTCATATATTTATTATTATCAAATATATATTCTATGAGATGTCATTGATTTTCATTCCATGTCTTTTTATTTGGTTATTTAATACTTTTTAGCAAGATTTTTGTGGAATTGTATTATTATGAAAATGAACATAATTGAAATAATCTTTTACTATTTCAAAACTAATGAAGAATATTAAGCACTCTAATTGTTTAGTTTTAATATAAATTTGTTGTTTTAATTTTTTCTCTATATATAACGATGATGATGATGATGACGATTAATGTCCATTGAGACCAACTTGGTTTATTGAACCTTAAGAGAAATTATTTGGTTTACTTTAAAGTTGTATTCCTATGCTCAAAAAGCTCAAGGAGAAGCGTTTCGGGCTCACCATAATTATGGCATGTAGGAAGGCTAGGGAGGTCTATATTGCAACAAAGATTATGAAACTGAGATCTAATATGGGTGTATGCATGGGAACTCTAAGAGAAAGTTATTTTCATCCTCAATTCCCATAGATTATCTTATTTGTGTATTTATTTAAATTGATTCAAAATATGTAAATGTTGAAAAATGTCTCCCATTGATCGCCCTAAGAAGGATAAAAAACAATTATCAATTGTTGATGCTATTGGTATCCCACGGCTTTAAAATCAATCATGTCATCTCCAAAATAAAGTTGATGCTCATCCATTTGAAGACAATTTGATAATGTAGAGCTTGTTCAAGGAGAAAAATCATCAAAGAAACTCAAAATAACATTCAAATCTAAATGGGAGACAATTTTTCCATGGGTTTATGTTGTAAAAGATTTTAAAGGCAATGAAAGGATAAAATTTCCTTGGTGTATTAACTTTAAGAGAGACATTCTATTTGCTACAGATGGAAATATCATTCTTCAAGTTAGTGGTCTAAATGGCCATGCACAATAAAAAAAACTCATAAATTTTCTTTGCAACTTTTGGAGGGAGAAACCAAACAATCATTTTCTAATTAACAAACATATAGAACAAATGGTAGATGTTGAGAACACGAGAATTATATCAGTGATTGAAAACATGTATGTTGTTTCTATGCATTATTTACTTTTAGAAATGTATAAGTCGGTTTGTGACTTGAAGAAATATAAACATACTCAACACATGCCTCTAGTAGATGAATATTTTGTACACACAAATATAACATCCAGGAAAAATAGTTTCTCCAAATTGCTAAAGAGGTATATTTGAAAATTTTAAAAGATGATATTTTCCATAGCCTTTTTTATTCTATTTTAGTTTATGAAAGCATTGATTGAAATATGGAACAATATTTTAATATTTATATTATATATTTGACAAATGGAGGAGCTCAATGTGTAACAAAATTTATACATTTGATTCAAATAAATGATAAAACGACTCAATATATGTATGAGGCAACGAGAACCCTTTTAGGAGAGATGGATTTATCTTTGATGAAGTTAGTTGGATTTGTCTATGATGGTACATCTTCCATGAGGGTATTCATTAAGGCTTATCTACTAATCTTTATTGAGATTCTCCTCATCTATTAGATATACATTACAAGATCATAGAGAATCATTCTCGACAAATTATGCTTCATCTCATTTTTAATAATTGCAATACATTGATAGATTTGCAAACAAAGTGTATTCATGGCTTGAGAAATCTATTAAAATACATGGATAAATGAAAAAAAATAATGGAATAATTTCTGTTGGTAATAACTCCCAATTGATTATTATTCCAATGCAAATGCCTATATTTATACAAATCACATGACGGTTGGGTTTCACCTTCCGCTCAGCCTTTTTGGCTTCCTACTATTTATTTGTTTATTTATTTACAATATATAACCCTAACGGATTATATTCTAACAATCCCCCTCTTAATCCGAAGGGGTGTTCGTAAGTCCGAGCATGTTTCTGAATCTTTCAAACTTTTCTCGTCCAAGCGCTTTGGTGAAGATGTCTGCAACTTGATCATTTGTGGAACAATGTCGAAGATGGACTGTCTTGGCCTCTACATGATGTCGAATCAAATGATACTTTGTGTTGATGTGTTTGGTTCGATCATGGAATCTAGGATTCTTAGCCAGCTTGATTGCAGAAGTATTGTCGACCAACAATGGAGTGGAGTTCTCTTGTTTTTGTTGAA
>LPNX010218188.1:656143-701129 GCA_001517045.1 Pseudotsuga menziesii | reverse complement strand
GAACGTTCTTCAACAAGAAATCAGGGAATCCAGGCATCTTCAGTCGAATGGTGCCCATTCCCTTTGGTTTAATACTTGACTTATCTGCAAAGTAAACTACACCATCTATTGTTTCATTTAGTTCTTCAAAACAATCTTTTCTAAATGTCATGTGTGATGTTGCACCAGTATCAAGCAGCCAACAATCTTTATAAGATGAAAGAGAAGTCATTTTATTAAATCCAAGATTACAATGTGCAACAATACAAGAATCAGAAGATTTACTAGCATCTTGGTCATCTTTCTTCTGGTTATGCTTGTCTTTGATGGAGTCCCACGAAGCCCAACACTGATCTGATGTGTGCCCATTCTTTCCACAACGTTTGCACTTTGATCTTTTTTTGGAGTTGTTTATGCCCCCTCTGCCTCTCTTGCTGCAATCTCCCTTGGAAGGGTCTTTGGATTGGTCTTTGCTAGCTAGGGCAGCACCAATACTAGATGACAAAGAGTGCATCTTTACAACTGTTAGTGTAATTTACAATAATAAACTTGATATGACAAAAAATAATAACCTTGCAGGTCTACAGTCTCTGCCAAGGTGATTTACAACGTCAAATTCAGGTTTTAAAGATGATACAATGACAGAGAAAATATTACAACCAACAGTCAACAATTATCTCAGCTCTTCAAAATTTTATGCAGTCAACATGATGGGCAGTCTCAGCAATCTTGTTTCACGTAGAATGTGATCACAACTTCAGTATTCAAGTGGATGTTTGCAGCAATATTTAGGTTCGGCCTCCATGCACTTCACAAGCAGTCTTGAGGGAGAGCCCCAGCTTGATTACAGATAATTCAGGTGGATATGAGCAGCTTTAGGAAAATGGAAGCAATTTACAACAAACACTAACAATGTGAATGAAAATTACAGACTCCACGCAGCTATATACAATCACAGGCTCATACAACAGCCTCGCCATTTAGCCACGCCATTCATAAATATGAAACTAAATCACAGGCTCATACAATAGCCTCACCATTTAGCCACGCCATTCATAAATATGAAACTATTTCACTTCACACTTCACGCAAAAAACTAGGGTAAATTTAGGGTTTGTGTAACCAAGCGATCACAAAAGATTTACCTCCACGCACTATATGTCTCCAACGCAATATATGTGTGATATCAGGCAATTACAATTCTGGAATATATATATTGACAATCTCACAAGAATGGAGTCACAAGAATAGAGTCTTCTCTTCACAATGTCTTCAAGCTTCACGCAGCTTGAGAAAAGGGACAAGCAGGTCTGCACCACAACGCAAGGCGATCAGGCACAGTAATTCACAACGATTATTGTATTGACAGGCACAAGAGGCCAGTATCATATCGATGATCAACACTAGTTGGCCGTAACAACATCAAAGCAGCATGTATATCTCTAAGTCTTGGACGATGAAGAACACACGCGAACCATCCTTCCTTCAGCTTCATATTTTGGTAATGAAGGAGATTTGATCTAATAATACTTCTGAGGTCGTGTACACCACTTCGCTGGTCTTCACACCAATACGCTGGAGGTCGCAGCAAATATGCTCTCAGCTTTAGATCACAGTCTTTACAACTCAGCCTTTACAACGCAGCAAAGATATCACGCAGCAGAGATACCACAGTCTTTACAACGCAGCCTTTACAACGCAGCAGAGATATCAACGCAGTGTTCACGGCGATGGTGCACACGTTCAATAATTAACAAAGACGTTTCATCTTCTCCAAAAATCACAACCACAAATGGCTAGACGACTTCAATCTCCAGCACTCTCCCATGAAATCGCAGCTCTAAATTTCAATTGCAAATGATCTCTATGCAGAAAAAATTAGGGTTTCCAGTACAGCAAAGGGAGGTCACTCACATCTGAAGGCCACGACTCTCAAGATACAATATTACATAAATACATTTGCAAGCATACATTATCAGTCTTCAGCGCATACATCTGCAAATACAATAGAATGCACAGCGCAGTCTCAAACTCCAGCAATTTAATAATACATACAAAAGCGCTCGCGGGGAAAAATCTTGTCCAATGAGACAATTGAAAAACAACTAATGCATATATAATTCGTCTATCTACTGCTTGGAACGTAGATAAACAGAGCGCTGGGCACATATATATAATTGTAAAAACTTTTGCAGCAAAATTCGTTAAGGCCACGACCCAAGATTTTATCTAAGGCGATAAACTAGTAAAATCAAAAGAAATTTGTGAAGGGGTAATTCTGCATACGAGTATGTTTGGGCCTTCACGTACTGGAATTAGGGTTTATGATATCACTGATAGGTATCACACAGAATTATTGGCGCCCATGCAGAATAATACACATACAAAACGTTGGTCGGAATTAGGGTTTCCTCTACAAAATCGCAGTACACAAAACTCAATCGTGAAGGGATTGTAACGCATACAATGCATGCACTGGCAAGAGGGAAGAGCAGAGGGCAGATTGGTGGAGCAGGCAGTTTGGAAATGGACGAAGGGAAGAATGTAGGTCTGGCAATGCACTGGCAGGCAATGCACTGGAAAGCATACAGGCTGCCAGGACTGAAATTTAACAGCAGGAGTTATGGCAGGAACCCGCTCTGATACCACTTGTTGGTAATAACTCCCGATTGATTATTATTCCAATGCAAATGCCTATATTTATACAAATCACATGACGGTTGGGTTTCACCTTCCGCTCAGCCTTTTTGGCTTCCTACTATTTATTTGTTTATTTATTTACAATATATAACCCTAACGGATTATATTCTAACAATTTCAAATCACTAAGCTATAAGTGTTACAAATTCATCAAATTATGTTGTTCTCTAGAGGCAATGTAATTGGAAGGCTTGTTAAACTCATGGATGATCTGTTAAAAGAATGGGAGTTAGATGATAGAAAATGTATGAGTTGGCAACAACATTTCAAGTACAATGTGTATTTATTTAGTTGTTGATGCGCTTATTGGATTAATAAGTAGAATATGAAGTTCCAAGACGATCATGTCGACATTACTTTAAATACAACTATTAACATGTTTCATAAATGATTTTTATGAAGCATATTTAGGGTAGGTGCAGTGTAAATATCCTCTTTTTTAATAAAAAAACAAGGAGGAACTCTTGAGTTTGCAGGTAACACATGTATGGTACGTTTACATGAATTGAGGTTTGAAAAATTGTCCAAGATGCAAAGATCAAAGACACTAAATGATTATATTATTTTGGAAAAATGTTTTGTTATGAAGGTGATTGAATCTCTAGATAGGTGGTTCACATATTTACCTATATTTAATGCTGCTAATTTTTTGAGTCCTCGTTATTATTATGAATAAATGTAAGATAAAGAATCAAACAAAAATATGTTTGAATTGTTTATGTGAAAAAATGGAGTTCAGGACTCACCTATCGTGGATACTACTAAATGTTTGGGTCAAATGGATGAATTTGTGTGTACTATCTATAAATCATACTCCTAGAAACACATGTTTGGAGCACGGTATCTATGTGGAGATGAAACTAAATGGTTTCAATGCTTTCCCTGTTTGATTCAATTATGGCAAGGTATTCTTGTAGTAAAATTCAATTAAGCATAAGATCATCAAGCCTGCAGATTTCAAATGGAAAATTATAGAAGAGAGAGAAGAAAATCGATAAAATCAGATCAATAAGCCATGTAAAATAAAACACTCATGAAACCAATAATTGGAATAATTAATCAAAATCCATTAATTAATATTAATCCACATATTCAATTAATATGTAATACAATGGTTACACATATATGGGAATTCGAATGCCTAAGATAGGATTCGAATCTACCAACTCAAACTGAATTAGGAGCTAATTCAGTGTGAGAAAAATCACCATAGAGCTAATTAGTGCAACTCTGTATCACTAAAAAAGTTCACAACCAGTTAATTGAAGAGTGTAGGTGAGTAAATTCGTCTTCCTCCCTTAAATCATGCAAACTGGCACTAGATAGACTATGAGTGATCTAACTAATGGGAATCAAAACATAACTAAGCATACTTGCACACCGACTAGGGTCAACTACCAGACACTGCTAATGGCACTCAAAGTGGGCTCCTAAATTATAGGGAATTGTCCATGGGGCACCTAAACTCATGCAATCAAGTGCAGTAAGTGGAAGATGTACCCTAGGTGTGTCCCCCATGAACCAGTGAAGTGATGATGGCCTCCTAAGATATGAAAATATACAAATAGACTATGTGGTCAAAGGGAGGATTAATAATAATCCCAACACCCCCCTTCATATTGACTTTGGACAACCTAGGCCTTGGAAACTAAGGCCAAAGGTCACCCATTCAATCTAAATGTAAAAGGAATTGCATAACAAACTGTAGAAAATGAGGAAAACCTTATGGGAAACCCCCCCGACCCCCGACCCCCCTCAAAATAAGCAGGAAAAACTAGGATCAAGCTTTTATATAAAAAAACTTGTGGAAAATGTTTCTACAATACTGCCCCACAGAGATGTAGTTTGCAGAGTGATGGTCCTTGTGTGCACTAGTATCCTGGGACTGTGCATCTGAACCTATCCAAACTAAATGATTATGTCTGGAGGAATCTTCTTCTTTGGAAGAACATGAATCTGCTCAACTGAATCAGGAACATAGACAACTGCATAATAAATTATGGGACCATGTAGAGCAACTGAGACAATATGGAAAAAAAAGCAAGAGTGCTTGAGAATTCAAACCATGTGAAGTAAACCCAAGCAACTGAGATGTTGCAAATTTGAACATTGAAACATGTGAGGTAAAACCAGCTCCAGATGTGAGGATCAAGTGTCCAAGCGAATGTAAGAGGTCTCCATATTTACTAGTATTGTGAGGGGATGAGCATGTGATCAAGTAGAAAGGAGGAGGAGGCCTGGGACTATGGAGAGCGAATTTTTGAGATCCATAATTTGATATATCTTCCAATACATCCAATGATTCACAAAAATTAATATCAGCAAAGTCATAAGAAGAAACTAACATCGAATCCCTAACAATAGAATTTTTGAAAGAGACTTGAAGTGCTTGATTTTTCACACCAAAATTGATGAGAACAACTGCAAGCATGATTGGAGGCTCTTGAAATTTCAAATTCAAACCAATTAAGGTGATATCAGATCCAAGAATAAGGAACAAAGGTTCCAAGTGCTCCATTGAGATGACAAATGCACTATGTTCTCCTTCTTCAACAAAACTCTGAGTATTGGTGCAAGCAATCATGTAGCAATTTGTTGGTAGCACTAGATCAATGAGGGTGAATGGATCACTCCTCAAATATGATATTTCTTCCAAAAAATCCAAAGTATCACTTTTCTACACACCAACAACATTATTAGAGAGAGAGGAATCAAATTTCTCTTGAGCTTTCACTAGCAAACTTTGCACATAATTTAGAATAGAAGAAACACTAGAGAATGATTGAGTAAAATGGAAAGAGACTTTTTATTCAACAATGGAGGTTTAAATATCATATATCTCATAAACTTTTGGTGCAACATGAGAAGGAGTCACTACAAGGAGACTTTCAACATTTCGAATTGAATGAGTTGAATATTCTGCTATTTATTCATCTTAAACAACTTCATCAGAGAGAATTGAGGCCAAGAGATTTGTAGGAAGAACACTTGAGGAAGTTTTGGATCCTCTCAAGGTATTATCTACTTCTTTTTGCACACCAAAATCTCTATCTAGATTTCTCTAGAGCTCGAATGGATACTCAACAAATTCCATGAGATCATGCATATAAGGAGTCATTACCATACACATATTTGCATATGCTCTTTCATAGTCATCTTGCCACTCATTTCCCTCTTCATAAGATTCTTTACCAGCTCCAAAAGACACATCAAAAATATCATGGCTCTCAAGATATGCAACCATCTTTAATTTCCACTCAGCATAATTGAATGGTGATAGAGCAGGAACTGATCTCAAATCCATATTGAAGTTGTACCTGCAAAAACAATTCAGTTTGAATCAAAATTAGACGAAACACTCTCTACTTTGACATGCGCACTTTTTCTAGGTACATCACACCTGGATAGACTTCTCTAGACAGGATCCAGAGGGAGCAATGCAATAATTCCAGGATTTATGTGGAAACCCAACGACTTACGGTGCAACAATGGAAGCTTGTGAGGTTTGTTGTTGGCCTTGATACCATCTTTAATACCATGTAAAATTCAATGAAGCATAGGATCATCAAGCCTACTGAATTCAAATGGAGAATTTTAGAAGAGAGATAAGCACATCGATAAACTCATATCAATAATCCATGGAAATAAAACACTCATGAAACCAATAATTGGAAAAATTAATCATAATCCATTAATTTGTATCAATCCACATATTCAATAAATAATATGTAATAAAATGGTTATACATATATGGGAATTCAAATGCTTAATATAGGATTAAAATCTACCAACTCAAACTAACTCCCGATCTAATTCAGTGTGAGAAAAATCACCACATGGCTAACTAGTGCAACTCTGTATCACTAAAACAGTTCACAACCAGTTAACTGAAGAGGGTAGGTGAGTAAATTCACACTACCTCCCTTAATCATGCAAACTGATGCTAGATAGAATGTGAGTGATCTAACTAATGGGAATCTAAGCATAACTAAGCATAGTTGCACACCGACTAGGGTCAACTACTGAAAAGGGTTGGTGGCACTCACAGTGGGCTCCTAAATTATATGGATTTTTCCTTAGGGAACCTAAGCTCATGTAATCAGGTGTAGTAACTGGAAAATGTCCCCTTTATGTGTTCCCCATGCACCAGTGAAGTGACGATGACCTTCTAAGCTATGAAAATAGACAAATAGACTATGTGGTAAAAAAGAGGATTAATAATAATCCCAACACGCCCCTTAATCCTGACTTTGAACAACTTGGGCCTTGGAAACTAAGTCCAAAGGTCACCCATTCAATCTAAATGTAAAATGAATTACTTAACAAACTGAAGAAAACAAGGAAAATCTCATGGGAACACCCCCCCCCCCCCCCCCGCTCAAAATAAGTAGGAAAAACTAGGATCAAGATTTTATATAAAAAAACTTGTGAAAAATGTTTCTACAATACTGCTCCACAGAGATGCAGTTTGCAGAGCAATGGCCTTATGTGAACTTGTATCTCGGGATTGTGCATGCGAACCTCTCCAAACTAAATTATCATGTCTGGAGGAATATTCTTCTTTGGAAGAACATGAATCTTCTCAATTGAATCAGGAACATAAACAACTACATAAGAAATTATGGGACCATGTAGAGTAACTGAGATAATCTGACAAAAAAGAAAGAGTGCATGAGAATTCGAACCATATGAGGTAAACCCAAGCAACTGAGATATTTCAACTTTGAACATTGAACCATGTGAGGTGAATTTAGCTCCAGATGTGAGGAGCAAGTGTCCAAGTGAATGCAAGAGGTCTCCATACTGTGAGGAGATGAGCATGTGATCAATTAGGAAGGAGGAGGAGGCCCAGGACTATGGAGAGCGAATGTTTGAGATCCATAATCTGATAAAGATTCCAAAATATTCAATGACCCACAAAATTTAATATCAGCAAACTCATAAGAAGAAACTGACATCAAATCCCTAACAACAGAATCTTTGAAAGAGACTTGAGGTGCTTGATTTTTCACACCAAAATTGATGAGAACAACTACAAGCATGACTGGAGGATCTTTAAAATTTAAATTTGAACCAATTAAGGTGATATCACATCTAAGAATAAGGAACAAAGGTTCCAAGTGCACCACTGATATGACAAATGCACTATGTTCTCCTTCTTTAACAAAACTTTGAGTATTGGTGCAGGAAATCATGTAGGAATTTGTTGGAAGCACTAGATAGATGAGGGTCAATCGATTACTCCTAAAATATGACGTTTCTTCCAAAACATCCAAAGTATCACTTTTCTGCACACCAGCAGCATGATTGGAGAGAGAGGAATCAAATTTCGCTTCAACTCCTTGATAGGCTCACCAAAGGATTTATCTAGATTTCTCTAGAGCTCGAATGTATACTCAACATATTCCATGAGATAATGCATATAAGGAGTCATTACCATACACATATTTGCATATGCTCTTTCATAGTCATCTTTCCAATCATTTTCCTCCTCATAAGATTCTTTACCAGCTCCAAAAGACACATCAAAGATATCATGGCTCCCAAGATATGCAACCATCTTCAATTTCCACTCAACATAATTGAATGGTGATAGAGGAGGAACTAATCTCAAATCCATATTGAAGTTGTAACTACAAAAACAATTCAGTTTGAATCAAAATTATACTAAACACTCTCTACTTCAACATGTGCACTTTTTCTAGTTACATCACACCTGGATAGACTTCTCTAGACATGATCTAGAGGGAGCAATGCAATAATTCCAGGATTGATGTAGAAACCCAACGACTTCTGGTGAAACAATGGAATCTTGTGAGGTTTGTTGTTGGCCTTGATACTAGCTCTGATACCATGTAAAATTCAATGAAGCATAGGATCATCAAGCTTGTTGAATTCAAATGGATAATTGTAGAAGAGAGAGAAGCATATCGATAATCTCATATCAATAATCCATGGAAATAAAACACTCATGAAACCAATAATTGGAATAATTAATCATAATCCATTAATCAGTATTAATCCACATATTCAATAAATAATATGTAATACAATGGTTATACATATATGGGAATTTGAATGCCTAAGATATTATTCGAATCTACCAACTCGACCCGACTCCGGAGGTAATTCAGTGTGAGAAAAGTCACCATAGATCTAACTAGTGCAACTTGGTATCACTAAAATAGCTCACAACCAATTAACTAACGAGGGTAGGTGAGTAAATTCTCCCTACCTCCCTTAAATCATGAAAACTGGTGCTAGATAGACTATGAGTGATCTAATTGATGGGAATCAGAGCATAACTAAGCATAACTGTACACCGACTAGGGTCAACTACTGGACATTACTGGTGGCACTCAGAGTGGGCTCCTAAATTACAGGGATTTGTCCTTGGGGCACCTAAACTCATGCAATCAGGTGCAACAAGTGGAAGATGTCCCCTAGGTGTGTCCCCCATGCACCAGTGAAGTGATGATGACCTCTTGAGCTAGGAAAATAGATAAATAGACTATGTGGTCAAAGGGAGGATTATAAATAATCCCAACACCCCCCTTAGTCGTGAGTTTGGACAACCTGGGCCTTGGAAACTAATGCCAAAGCTTACCCATTCAATCTAAAAGTAAAAGGAATTGCTTAAAAAACTGAAGAAAACAAGGAAAAGCTCATGGGAACCCCCCCACGCCCCCCTCAAAATAAGCATGAAGAACCAAGATCAAGCTTTTATATAAAAAAACTTGTGAAAAATGTTTCTACAATACTACTCCACAGAGATGTAGTTTGCAGAGTGATGGTCCTTGTGTGCACTAGTATCTTGGGACTATGCATGTGAACCTCTCCAAACTAAGTGATTATTTATGGAGGAATCTTCTTCTTTGGGAGAACATGAATTTTCTCAACTGAATCAGGAACATAGACAACTGCATACTAAATTATGGTACCATGTAGAGCAACTGAGATAATCTGACAAAAAAGCAAGAGTGCTTGAGAATTCGAACCATGTGAGGTAAACCCAAGCAACTGAGATGTTGCAACTTTCAACATTGAACCATGTGAGGTAAATTCAACTCCAGACGTGAGGAGTAAGTGTCCAAGCGAATGCAAGAGGTCTCCATCTTTACTAGTACCGTGAGGAGATGAGCATGTGATCAAGTAGGAAGGAGGAGGAGGCATGGGACTATGGATAGTGAATGTTTGAGCTCCATAATATGATACAACTTCCAAAATATCCAATGATTCACAAAATTTAATATCAACAAACTCATAAGAAGAAACTAACATTATAATTTTTTAAAGAGACTTGAGTGCTTTATTTTCCACAACAAAATTGATGAGAACAACTACAAGCATTACTGGAGGCTCTTCAAACTTGAAATTCGAACCAATTAAAGTGATATCAGATCCAACAATAAGGAACAAAGGTTCCAAGTGTGACACTGAGATGACAGATGCAATATGTTCTCTTTCTTCCACAAAACTTTGAGTATCGGTGCAAGCAATCATGTAGGAATTTGTTGGAAGCACTAGATCAATGAGGGTGAATGGATCACTCCTAAAATCTGATCTTTCTTCCAAAAAATCCAAGGTATCACTTTTCTGCATACCAGTAGCATGATTGGAGAGAGAGGAGTCGAATTTATCTTCAGCTCCTTGAGCTTTCACTAGCAAACTTTTCACATAATTTATAATATAAGAAACACTAGAGAATGATTGAGTAAAATTGAAGGATAGTTTTTCTTCAACAATGGAGGTTCAAATGTCTTCTTCTATATTAACTGTATGAGAATATGAGATATCATAGATCTCATAAAATTTTGGTGCAACAGGAAAAGGAGTCACTACAAGGAGACTTTAAACATTTCGAATTGAATGAGTTGAATATTCTTTTATTTCTTCATCTTCAACAACTTCATTAGAGAGAATTGAGGCCAAGACACTTGCATGAAGAACACTTGAGGAGGTGTTGGATCTGCTCCATGTATTATCTACTTCTTTTTGCAAACCAAAGGATTTATCTATATTTCTCCAGAGCTTAAATTGATACTCAACATTTTCCATGAGATAACACATATAAGGAGTCATTACCATACACATATCTGCATATGCTCTTTCAGTCATCTAGCCAATCATTTTCCTCTTCATAAGATTCTTTACCAACTCCAAAGGACACATCAAAGAGATCATGGTTCTCAAGATATGCAACCATCTTCAATTTCCACTCGGCATAATTGAATAGTAATAGAGGAGGAACTAATCTCAAATCCATATTGAAGTTGTACCTACAAAACAGTTCAATTTGAATCAAAATTAGGCCAAACGCTCTCTACTTCAACATGTGCACTTTTTCTAAGTACATCACGCCTGGATAGAATTCTCTGCACAGAATCCAGACGAAGCAATGCAATAATTCCAGGATTTATATGGAAACCCAACGACTTCTGGGGCAACAATGGAAGCTTGTGAAGTTTGCTGCTGGCCTTGATACTAGCTCTGGTACCATGTAAAATTCAAAGCATAGGATCATCAAGTCTGCAGAATTCAAATGGAGAATTGTAGAAGAGAGAGAAGTAGATCGATAAACTCATATCAATAATCCATGGAAAATAAAACACTCATGAAACCAATAATTGGAATAATTAATCGTAATCCATTAATCAATATTAATCCACATATTCAGTAAATAATATGTAATACAATGGTTATACATATAGGATAATTCGAATGCCTATGACAGGATTCGAATCTACCAACTCAGACAAACTCGAGAGATAACTTAGTGTGAGAAAAATCACCACTAGAGATAACTAGTGCAACTCTGGATAACTAAAATAGTTCACAACCAATTAACTAAAGAGGGTAGATGAGTAAATTAACCCTACCTCCCTTAAATCATGCAAACCGGTGCTAGATAGACTGAGAGTGATCTAACTGATGGGAATCAAAGCATAACTGAACATAACTACACACCGACTAGGGTCAACTGCCGGACATTGGTGGTGGCACTCAGAGTGGGCTCCTAAATTATAGGGATTTGTCCCTGGGGCACCTAAACTCATGCAATCAAGTGCAGTAAATGGCAGATGTCCCCTAGGTGTGTCACCCATGCACTAGTGAAGTGATGATGACCTGCTAAGCTAGGAAAATAGACAAATAGACTATGTGGTCAAGGGGAGGATTAATAATAATCCCAACACTTGTTATTCCATGAAGTACACTAGTGTGTGAAAGAAGCTTCTGAAAATTAAACAAGATAAAAAGTGGTGATAGGTCAAGAATTTTAAGGGAGACATTGGATATGTTCATGTTTTTCTCTACCTCATGTTCTAAATGAGGTAGATTGAAATGTTATTTACGATGTATATAAACAGATGAAAACTAGAAATCGTCTTCCATTGAGAAAATAGATTTGTGTTTTCAATGATGTAAGTTCAAATGCTTTTGAAAAATATCAAATGAATGGAAGAAAAAATATGTTTGCCATTTTTCTCTGGAATGTGTTCATGCACATAAAATTTACAAAAATAATAATTTAGTTGATATCACGATTTTGAAAGATTTTTTTGTTTATTTATTGTTTTATTATCTTTTTAAATTACATATAGTTAGTATTTATAAGTTTGTTAAGATTTTAAATGTTTGAAAGGACAATATTTATTTTCATTTTGTTTTTGTTTTTGTTTTTTAATAAAGGGTTTACTTAATTCACACTTGTCAATAGATGTACAATTGTTTATATAACTCTTCATCGTTGAAGGATTAAGTTGAATATATTCCCTTGAAACTGAAACTAAGATCATCCCCTAAAATTTGATCATTCGTGTTAGGGGAAACAACGTCCCAGAGGATATCCCATCGTACTAACTGGAGTGCAAGATCACACACCCATGGTCTCCTAGAGCATTAATGAGTCCATCCCAAGAGACGGCATAGGGATCTAATTAATGCCAGCTATAAAGAGACTGGAGTCTAGTTTGGAGTTATAAGATATTAAGCAAAGATTTTGCATACTCATTCAGGCAATTTAGTGAGTTGCAAGAGGTGTCGAGGACATCATCGTGACTACTCTAGGTGCAATACTCATGATCCAATACATGTATGAGTGAAAATAGGAAAGTATGAAAACCTTAGGTGGTGTGCAGAACTGACGCACGAGGAAGGGAGATTTGACACTTATCTCCTTGGAATCTGTAGGATATGTCTTATATTCTTATTCTCCCCTCTTTTATGTTTCATACTAGGGATAAGAACTGAATGAATTACACATGCATTTGCATGGTGGAAAAGGAATGAGCATGGTTAATTAATATGCATGATTGATTGTTGATATGCATGATTGACTCCTAAAACCTATACCATGAAACTTAGTATCTCAACTACAAGTTCCAAATTTTTATGTTTAAGGATTGTGAAACGTACATAATATTAAGTACATACAAAACATAGATCACATAAAGGAATACTCAGTCTACAGAATAAAGAAGAAACTTTGGTTATTTACTTAACCTTAAAACCCATAAGGTGGACATAATGATTCATGTGCATATGATAGGAAGGGTATGATAAAAGGACCCTTAACCATGGAACATATGTATGCTTGACTATGGATGACGTTTCAAATAAAATTTTGTTCACAACACTCATACGAATACCCATACATTAAGGATCCAAAATAAAAGAAAGACACGACCTAGAGGGATGCCAACTCTTTAGAAACATTATCAAATTACCACTAGGTTAAGTGGAATGATGGCACGCATTGATACACTAGTTATTGCATGATGGAGCAAGGAATTTATGAATGAGTGTTATTAACATAGACAAATGGGTGTTGTAGCAACCTCCAAGGGTCAAATCCTTATAGGTTGCCAGTTAACTACATCATACTATACTAGATTAAGATTGTCAAGATATCATATATATATATGCACTTAATCCATGTATTCTTGTTTTAACAGTTTTAGTTGTACATGTAGATCTACTATTTCCAATTTGAACTCTTCATAAATCAGTAATTTAACTCTTAGACCAATTTCTACAAGTAATCATTTAGAAGTTAACATGTGGAATTTCCACAACATAATTTAAACAAGAAAATTATGATGAACTATATATTAAATCGACAATTCAACAAGTGGAATACCTCAACCATGGTAGTTGTTAATCTTTGAATTGGGAGCATAAGCCTCCGTCCAATTCCCACAATGGGAACACGGTTTAACCTCCCATCCA
This sequence comes from Pseudotsuga menziesii, assembly GCA_001517045.1. Lineage (NCBI taxonomy): Eukaryota > Viridiplantae > Streptophyta > Pinopsida > Pinales > Pinaceae > Pseudotsuga > Pseudotsuga menziesii. The sequence continues at coordinate 687,221 of LPNX010218188.1, read as the reverse complement.
ACTAGGGGCCTAGTTGGATCCCTAGCCCTAGGAAGCCAAATTTGGCTCCATGTCCCTTCGTACCCATGGATCCTTGAACAAAAATAACAATGGTTGGTATATTTCCTAAACAATAACAAGCCTATATATTCTTGTTCGAGCTTCCTAGCTCCATGATATTTCCAAGTCTTCCCCAAAACCTTTTTCTCCTTAGTATCCACAAAACCAATGGGAACCCCCTTCCTTCCCCCTTTCTTTTAATATGGACATGCAAGTGTCCATATGCAGAAGGAGTGTCAGGAGGTACATAAAGGTCTAATGGGCTAGTGAGGCCAAGGGGCTTCTGGTAGGAAGGGACAAAGATATTGCATCGTGATTTCCTTATCATGGTGAATAACCATAACTTTGGGACAAAGTTTCTTGAAGGGAAGGTGTATGTAATGCCCCATATTTAAACAAGTTGATAGTTAAAAGTTCATTACTATGATGATTTACATCGACATTTCATTTACTTATTATCTGAGGCATTAACTGGAATAATTAAGATTTTGTCACAGGATCAATTAAACATGCCTATGTGTGTATAGGACATAAATTTTATATATTCAAATTGGTTAATGGCGATGTACATGTATTTTCACTTAAGCTTTCAAATTGAATGTGGAACACATTTTTTTTTTTGTAAAGATACAATAGATATATATTATTTATAAAAGCAAAAAAGTACAAAATTACAGTCCCCCTTTTATTGTGTCTTAAGGTGGATTGAGATGGTGAAACCACCATCTTGGGCACTCCAAAATACTATCATGACTGTCTTGTTCAAAAAATAAGGCCCTCACAACAAAGGGAAAATATGCCAAATAACAGAATGAGACCATTAATTTCTAACTAGCTATCAACGTACTATAATCTGTACTATTCAAAAGACTATCTAAAACATGAAACCATAAATAATGAAAAACATGATTATTCAAAGCATCAGATCCACACTTAACTAGAATTTGCACCATGAGAAGAGTCTTCATGTTCCTCAATGATTGGACAACCTTCTATTTCCATGTCTAGGGATCGTTCTTCAGGTAGCTTGATTGGGAGAGGTTCCTATTTATGAGGAAGAACCAAGTTGTATGAATCTAAAAACTGAATATTCTTAGCAGAGGAGAGGTTGGGTTCAAGGGAAGCATGAGTTTCCAACTGGTCCCCAGACGTAAGGTTTGAAATATTGCTTCCTTTCCCAGCCTGAACGTGGGCATCCATGGACACACTATGAGAGGCTCCCCCTAGCAAGTTTCCTTAGAAAACCCCTGCACCGACACTCCAACAACTTCAAAACATTTTTCAAATAGAGAGTGCCCCCACTCAAAACTATCATCAATGTTGTTTAGACCATCTACGGTCTGCTCTATGTTCACGCTCATTTCTAAAATTGTCACCTTGGAATTTCTCCATTTAGCTTGGATTTCTTCCATCAATAGACCCGTCATATTTTTGACCACCCAATACTTGATTTATCTTCCCGGTTGAGAGCACTGAGGCCAATTACTGATCAACAATGCTAACCTCCAAATTGTCAATAAGGAAACAAACCATCGATGAAACAGAGTCTACATACCCATCAATTCTAGACTTTCCAGACGCCTTGGTCTTGAAGCACTCCACACATTGCTCCCTCTCCTGGGCTTAACATGTTGATGCAAAGACATGGTTTCTGCTGCACCCTTCTCCTCCTTACTACACACAACCAATGCTTGAGGAGGAAAGAAAAGACCCAAAACCATAACTTCGAATCCAATTGAACCCTTGTCTACTCATAAGACTTGATATCCACATGAGAGTGTTGTTGCAGCATACCACAGGAACAAATAAACAGTGTATTGATTTCCATCCCATCTCCCTCTCGAAAGGCCAAATAATTAACTATCATTAATAGGTGCATTAAGTCCAGATCCATCTTCATCAACTGATCCATCATTTCACCTTCCCACATGTCTAAACATCAGCCTATCGTTCGCATGTTCGTCACATGCTGGTTCATGATTTCCACCCTCATCCAGGGGAATGTGGAACATAATTAGGTAGATGTTAGGTTGAGTTATATTCTAAACATACATGGTTATTTAGATATCAGTCTTGAAATATCTCATCACTTGAAATAATCAGATATATTTATACATAAGACACATACGTTGGTATTGAATTGACATACAAATGGATTAACTATTAGATAGTTGTGTACTATAAGTGGTAATTACAATAAAAAATATGTTTTTAAACACTAATACTATTTGTGAATAAGTGCGGTTTCAACAAGATGCATGACTTTCCCTAACTAGTTATTATGACATGGCTCTTTGAACAATAGATGCTCAAAGTGGTTGGGACTTGATGTTAGAGTGTTTACCCTAGTTATATTATGAAAGGTGGAGGTATTTTCCACTGTGTATCCTCTGAAACTTTGATTTATGGGAGGGAAGTGGTGGACATGCTCCCTTAGATATGTGATGATGATTTCTAGTTTCCTACTAGGGAAGGTCGGTATAGTCGACGCTTCCGCTCGAGTGTTCTATGCATGGTTCTATGTGTGCTTAGGTTAGTATAGATGACGCCACTATATTCTAGTAGAGGAAGGATAGGATGGGAGTGGAAGTAGGTTAGCGAGACTGGGTGATTATATATTAGTTGTGGATTCTACTTGAGAAGTAGTAGTGTATTTTTATTTATTGCTAAATCCCTACCACATGAATAATGTGTGTTGTTCCTATTTTTTAATGTGATGATTAGTTAGTGTTGAATAATTTTGATTGGTGGTTAAAAATTACGAGTGATGATTGTTGTAAATCATATTAGCAGGAAAAGTCAAATGATGCATTGCGACTATTTTGTTGTATGTTTGATTGAGAAACACACACACACATGTATGTATACACATTATTGTATTAATGACAACTTTTATTGACAGTTAGTACCCATGTATTGTATGTATACCTTGTACACGTATACACACCATAGACAAGTAAACTAGTATGATGAAGTAGTTGCTTAAATAAGTTAATGAATACATTGTTGGGGAATAACTAAAAGTATTTAAGTAGCATTCAGAGATAGGATTTCTTGGTTTGTTGTAATTATATATCAATGTGTAATGTAAATTGATTGTGGGAAGAATTGGTATGTTAATGTTTAGTAAATTTCTTACGATGGGTATTATAGAATTATTGTGATTATATATCCCCCACCTAGATATTTTATAGGTGTATATAAGAAATATACATTTTCTTAAAATAATATAGTAACTATAATGTGCATGCACGGGCCTGGATACAATGGATGGAAATCAAAAATATATTTTAAATGCTTGTAAGGGGGTATTATGGGACGTTATTAGTATTTAAATTCCATTATTTTTGGTTGAATTGGATGGAGTGCACTTATTTTACCGTGAGTTATATAATATTGACAAATATATTATGGTGGAGAGCACTGAGTTGTGTATTTATTTGTTTATTATTTAATGTTGTCAGAGATATTATGATGGAGTGGATTGATGGAATTATATAATATTTGTTAATTATTATTAATTGCTCTCAAAGATATTTGTTACGGTGTGTAAGTTCGTTAATGGGGTTCATTTAAGTTAGTGTTTTGTTTATTACTATTTAATGTCAAAGATATTTATTTTGTTGCTTTAAGTCGGTTAATGGAGTACATTATGAGGGGAAGTTGCTTTGTTTAGAAAAGGGGATTTATGGGGAAGAAGAGAAGTGTTGGAAGGGGTTTGAAGAATTTCGAGAAGAGAAAAACATGCCATTATTTAGTCATACGGAGAAGTGCATCATTGTTTTGGGGTCTCGGGCACAGAGGGCCAAGAGGTTATTTAGATGGCTTCTTGGGGCTAGGTAGCCAACGAGGCCCCTAGTTGGATGGGACAAAAAATCGTGGTTCCTCTTTGGGAAATGAACAAGGAAGCAACTCAACTCATGTCTACAACTGCAATCCTTCCTTACCATTTCGAGATCTTGTGATAAAGTTATTTCACTTGTAAATTTGAAAGAAACAACTTACAAATTGTTTATAAGTAATCTTATACGGATGCACATAAATGAAATGTTAGTTATGCTAGGTTGAATGAATCAAATTCTTTACTGTACAAAAATTGAATTTATGCATTTCTAGAATGGTAATAGAAATAAAGGTTTAATTCAATTTAACATTATAATGCCCACTTAAGGCTTGATGAAACTTGTATAGGCATTATAGGTTTGGAAATGGAATCAAGATGTATTTTAGGTGTTGCCTTAGGCCTGAAATTTTGGTGACAGAAGCCTAAGCTAAGGAACATTAAGAAGGAGGCCACTATATATGAAGCACTATACAATCACTAAATTTCCCCATGTAACTTGAGGAAGCAAAGAAGACATTTGCAAGTTAGGAAATACGTGGAGAAATATAATCAATTTATATAGCAGAGAGTGGTATAATCCCTCAACAATACACACTAGAGACATTAAGGATAATAACCAATTACTCCTAGAAAGATAGTTAACCCATTATTATAATGATAAGATGGAAATATAATAATGGAAATATGAGCATTTTAGGGAATGAAGGTACGGTTCTAAAGCATTGATATTCAAATGGTATCACGGTATCTCTAATTTCTAAAGAATTCCATGAAGTCACCATGTGGAGGAATAAAAAATGGTGAAATCACAATTTAAGGATGAAAAATTAAATACTTGTCTACTTGCAACTATAACCAACTTGGAAGGATGTGATAAATAGAAAAAGAGTAATAGATTGATACTTCATGAATTATAATGGATTGTAAAGGCGAGTTGAGTTGCAATTCTTCAAATCAATGATGGGAATGCACTTTCAATAAGAATAGTATATGGATTCAAAAAGGAGCAATAACATATTTTAGAACATGATGGAAATTTTTGAATTATCATGATGAAGTAGAAGGGACAACTTAGTAGTCTTGAGGTATCCCTTGAATGAGTAACTTGCCCCATTAACAAATGGTTATTGAATCGTAGAAGGATCCTTGCATAGAAAACATAATAGGAACTATAAGGTTTAATGGCAATACCTATTGGGAACTAATGTTGAAAATTAAACCAATTTGATTTAAATGATTGGGATGAAGATGTATATTGTTCTCATGAATTTGGAAGGAATGAAGACCTTAGATTAAATAGGTACTAAAGCATTAGTTTATATTATAAAATGATAATGAAAGAATACAAATTGGAAATTGTGAAAATTCTCAAGGGGAAAAGGAAACACACCTTAGCATAAAGTCGTGTTAACCTATCTTAGCTAGTTGATTAGTAATCGTTAAACAAAGCATTCATTTTGAATAACAACAATATTTAATTTTCACATTCAATATATTATAGCTCATACAAATCATTTGGGGCCATCTCCTATGGCTAAAATTAAAGGGATATGTGAATTATGGGATTGTAATAAAACTTTGGGTAACTTTATGTACTGATAACAAACAAGTGTCTCTCTTAGGTGGTAAGATATCTTAATGATATTGATGGTTGTATTGAACATCATAACTAGTAGAAAAAGGCAGGAAAAAGTTTAAAGGTTAAAATGTTTAAGTATAACAATTGTCTACTTCTAGAAAGATAGACCTTTAAAGGAAAGGGAAATAGGCTGGTAGGTTTAGTCCTATAGACTAATGAGAAAACACCTATCCTAAAGAGTAAGAATCTTGTATCCCAATGTGTTATTAGGTGATATAATCTTTCTAAAATGGACAATGATAGTTACATGTGATATTAGATAAATCATTGGGGCCTAACCATTCCTTCATGCCGGTGAAATAAGCACAACATAAAAATTAAGTAATGATGGCTTTGAGTCCAATTCCTTACATGATATTGGTTATAGCAATCCTTAGAATGTGTTGAACCATATACATGAAGAAACATTAAAGCTTTGATTCGTGATCAAAATATATACTAGATAGGGAAAATAGATGGTGAGTTAAATAATAAACACACTTATGAATGCTATGATAAATATGGAAACTTAATTTTGATATAATCACTTAAGGCATGGTAGTAAGGAAAGCAATAGTTTATTGCCGGGTTTCAACGAATTTTAATATGCACAAAAATAATACATGCCTAAATATTGTGGCTTTAGACAATAAGGGTTACTTGAAAGTTAATAGTTTACTCTGATGATGAAGTGTATGAGAAAGTTAAGCATCTGATTGATGTATCGAATGCACCCACCCAGTGAAATAACAATATTTGTATGGAAAGATGATTAACAAAAAATAAACTTGATGATCAATATCTCGAGGATACCACATGTCACTCATATTATATCATTTCATGATAACCTTTTGTATGGTCAACTTAGATTGATAAAATCCATGTGTGAGATGGATGTTTTGATGATATTTCTTACATTAGATGTCTATCTAGTAAATCATTGCTTATATGTTCATTCATGCTAAAGACTTTGATTTTGTTGATGAATCATAATAAGAAGGCTCATTATGTTTTATTGTTCTACGTATGCTATGTTACTTGTGGTATTTAACATTTATTTATGTGGATGAAATGATTTTAATGGCATGCCATGATGGCATTTGTTTATCTTTAATGATGATGTGATGAGGTGATTTTCTTTATGATATGATGGCATGATGTAATGACACGTAGTTTGTGAAAAGATGGTTTGTGTTGGCATGTGTGAGCATGTGGTGTATTATTATTCATGATGTCACGATGACAAAGATGTCATTTTCTCACGTTGACTTGCAACAATTAGCATGTGGATTATTTTCTATGAGATGAGGATGTTATGATTATAACTAATGCATTGGTTACATGTTGTGAGTTAGTGATGGATAGGAAATTCACTAGTGAGCCGAGAGGGATAGTTCATTTGATGATATTGTTAAATCCCATATCTATGAAGGAAAATGTCTACACATAACACTTTATGGGATGGGGACAATGTCAATCAATAAACCTCTACTAGTGGTTCCTTTTTCCTTGTATAATTCTTGACGGGACATGGGACCATATTGAGAAGACTAGAATGCCTTGTATTGGATTTGTGATGATGAAGCCCTAAAGAAGGGATAGAGTTGGTACTTGTCGGTGGAGTTGTGTGGTTGGACTTTAATGCTTGGGATTGAGTACCTTGTAGTTGTTGGGGAGGATGTTTATTTTATCCTTTTAAGATGTGTGGGGTATGCAAGTTAGTATACCAATCCAGATGCCTACTTAGGAAAATGAGGTCTCGAGCCTTGGGATCCTGGATAGGCTGATAGGATTTAAACCTAATGCTAAAAGTTGGGAAGAAGACTAGAGTTATGATTTCACTATATTAGAGATGTGATGTATAATTTTGATGTTTCTATGGTCACTTGGGTGGCACTTTTACTAGTTACAATAGAGGGTGACTGAGATAAAGAGTAGAGAAGTAATAAAAATCTATAAGAAACAAAAAATAAATTTAACTTTGGGATGAAGCTCCTTAAAGTGGGTGATCCAAAATGTATCAATATATAATTTGTCATCTATTTTGGTGCTTTCGGGGTTGAAATATTGGATGAATTGGTTTGTAGGGCCCATTTTCAGGGAAAGTCTCACTTTGCATATTTGGGGTCCAAAACCTTCCAAGGTAGGTTTGAAGGTATAAATGATGATTTTTTGGAGTAAAAACTCCAATTCCTTTTCCATGGCCCTTCACACAACTATAAACTCTGATACCTTTCCAACAATCCAAGAATCACCTCAAACAGAGTCCATATTAAGAAGTTATGCCTCTTGCAAGTAGACGTATCTAGTTGACCACCATGGTACTAGGTGGATTACATGTCAGCTCTCATTTCTAACACATGTGGTTCTAGTCATGTGTGGACTTTCAAGAACATTCTAGAAGGTCCAAAACCTTAACCCTACTATAAGAAGTTGGGGCATGCAAAAACCCTAAAATTAACCCTAGATGACTATTTGGCTATGTTAAATACCAGGTCATTAGGAGAAGAAGGGGGTTCCATTCTATTGATGTTATGGTATTGTTCCATATTTGAGAAACACCATGAGAGTGGATATTAGAGGATAACAGAGGAGATATGAGATCCTGTAGTATCCATTCTGACCATAAATTCATGGGTTACTCCATAGAGAGTACCATTTCCTTTGTATGTTCATTTTGATATGAAGAACAAGGCATAGTCCTAATTTGTGGTTGGGTTTTCCCCAAGGTGGGTTTTCCTAGAATATATCTTGTGTTATTATGTGGACTATGTACTTATTTGCTCTAGTTATTCGTATATCAATTCCAATTATTTATCATTCAATAAAAATAAGGTAATAGAAAGAACTAAGTTGTAAGATCCGTTGTGACAAATTGTTGTAGTGGAATATTCATGGTAGTTTACAGATCATATGGGTATTAGATAATTTTTTCTTTTGGGTTTTATGGGTAATCGTAGGATCCAATAGTTGGTGAAAAAAGTTTGCAAAGCCTATCCATCAAGTTTGTTCAAGGAGTGACAAATGATTATGACCAACTATTTACGAAACTAGAAATACAAGTCATCGAAATATCATGAAACATGTCAATCCTCATGGCGGATTTGGAGAGAAAGTTTGAACCTTTCAGGATTTTTGGAAGCTCTAACTCAGAGTTCAAATTAGAGGGGAAGTTGAAAGTAGAGGCAACCTAAAAAATGAGACGACAAAGAATACCAAGAAAGAGAAGTTGATTTCTAGTACCATTATTCCTTCCCAATCTCTCTTCAAGATGGAAGCGAAGGTCAATATCAAGTCGTGCCATGGTGAGATTGATGCTTTAAAATTGAATACTTGGTTGCATCAATTAGATATCCATTTTAGTATCCATCAAATATATGATCAGCATTAAATTTCATTTGCTCATCTATAATTAAAGGGCCATGCATTAACCTAATAGGAAATCCACATAGAGGCACTTAGGTTGGAGGGTGATCCACTAATAAATAAGTGGGAAAATTTCAAAACACTCATTAAGTCCCATTTCTACCCTATTAGGTATGTAGAGGACTAGTGGATCTGCTCTAATTACTTTAGGAAAAGGAAAGGGAAACATGTTCAAGAGTACACCACTAAATTCAAGATGATGCTTATCATGTTTGGTATCTCACCCAATAATCCAAATGTACTCCTCAAGTATCTGGGGGGTCTACATAGTCATTTGCAAAAGAAAGTGATTCTCTTAATGTCGAGGATAGTTGATGAGGCATGTGTGAAAGCACAATACCTGGAGAATATAGTCCATAAGAAAGGAAAACCAAGTGGTTCCAAATAGAAAGAGAACCAAGATGCTTCCAGGGAGGGAAAGAATATGTGGAAAGGAAAGGACAAGAAGACTACAGCTGTGACACATCATTGTAAGGATTCGAAAAACCATTGTAACCATTGTAACATCGATGGTCACACTAAAAAATTTGTTGGAAGCTACATCTAGATTGGAACCCTTAGAACCACAAGAAGGATGCTAAGAAGAAGAAACTTCTAGCCATGGATTCAAGCAAAAGAGGTTGAAAGCAACTCATATGTGGATGAGAAGATTGTATGCACTTTAGTGCAGAAGGAGGTGAATATGAGTAGTCTTCATCACAAGGAAGAGAAGGATATGACACAACTCTTCCATATCAAGATCCAAATCAAGAAGGCCAAGACAGATGCTTTATTTGATTTCGATTCATAGGCTAATATCATAGCAGAAGATCATCCTATCCCCTATCCATTGGGACAGGTAAATAAAGATACACAACTTAGATTCATAAAACAATGCAAAATTAAATTTTCCATATTATATTGATGAAGTGGAGGTAGACACAATACTCCTTGATGTTTGTGGTGTAGTGTTTGGAATCCCCTACATGTATAAGAGGGATGCAATCTTGATGAAGAGAGAAAACCAATACCTCTTGATCAAGGATGACAAGTCTTTCATTATCCACATGCATAAAGGAAAATCAAGCCAACCAAGCGAAAAAGCTAATCAGTTCAAGTAGAAAGTTTGTATTTTTTTTCTTAAGACATAATCAACAAGAAGGTGAATTGGTAAAGGTAAAGGAATCTTTGGAAGGATGTACTAAAGAGCATAATCACCAGTTGGAGAAACTTTTATATGCACAAATTTTTTTTCTCTAGGATCCTAGGGGGATACATCCTAATACAAAAGTGGAGCACAAGATATAACTATTGCCATATTCTCCATCACCAAACATCGGACTATACATATAGACTGTTCTGGAAGCAGAAAAAGTGAAGAAGCTATTGTAGCAACTTCTAGAGGAGGGGATAATCCAACCAAGCACTTCACCTTATGGGTCACCTATTGTCATAGTACCCAAGAAGGATGGGACTAGGAGGATGTGTATTGGATACAGAGCTTTAAATATGATCGCCCTAAAAAAGATCAATACCCTTTGCCTGGGATCGACGATTTGCTAGATTGGTTGAAACATTCCAAGTACTTCACGAAGTTGGATCTCAAATCAAGATACCATCAAGAACGAGTGAAAGAAGAAGACACTTGAAAGATTTTATTCAAGACTAAGAAAGGGCTATATAAATGGTTAGTAATGACTTTTGGTTTGTGTAATGCACCAACTACATTTATGCATTTCATGAATGATGCATTACATCCTTCTTAGATTCATTTGTGATAGTGTATTTAGATGATATATTGGTTTATAGTGATACTTGGGAAGAGTATATTTCACATCTCAAATAGGTGTTGGAGACCTTAAAAAACATGAAATGCTAGAAAACCTTAAGAAATGTAAATTTGTGCAGTAGTCCTTGGTGTATTTGGGGTATGTGATTAGTGGAAGAGAACTTAAAATTGATCCTACAATAATTGAGGCGTTGGAGGGGCCTAGTCAACTGGATGACTAGGTCCTCCAACCGACTATGGTCAAGTTGATTTAGTTGATCGGTTGGCCAACCAACCTGACAGTTGTAACTAAATAACTGAATGTAACAAGTATAAAATATGCTAGTGAGCCAGACCAAATATATGCATATTGATTGATCCTTGTATATTGTCTTCTTTATAATATAAAGAGAGTTACTATTGCCCCACTTACTCTTGCATGTATTATGGTTATGATCATGTGAATGCTATGTTTATATATAATTATGTATTGTTGGTAACCACACGAACCCTTAGACTACAACATGAGGTCATGACTACGTGGCCTACTCCTACAAATGTCATTGAAGTTAGGAAATTTTTGGGGGAAGTAAAATAGCTTCGAAGTTCATAGCTTCATTTTCGACTACGGTTGCACCTCTCCATGCCATAAAAATCAACACTTAGGGGTTCCAGTGGGGGAAGAATCAACATAAACCCTTTGAAGTGCTCAAGCAAAAGATCAATCATGCATCAATTCTCAATTTCCTAATTTGAAGAAGCCTTTTGAAATTTTAGATAGATGCAAGTGGGTATGCTATGGGTGTGGATTTGATGTAAGGATGGAGGTCGATATGCTATCATTCTAAAATATTCCATGGTGGCATTCTAAACTACCCTACATATGTTAAGGAATAATATGCCTCGGTTCATGTTGTTAAGAAGTGGAAGCATTATCTAATGGGAACATAGAACATCATTAACATTGATAACAAGTTGTTGTAGTATTTCCACGCCTAAAGTAAGCTACAACAAACACGAAAAAATAAGTAGATAGGATCTCTACAACAATTCCATCTAATCATCAAATATAAGAAGGGCCATACAAACAAGCTAGCATGCATACTTTGAAGGCCACTTACAACCAAGATCATAGATTTGGGTACTTTTATGCATATGAATCCTTTCACCCATGATGCATACAACGAGGAATACACAGAATATGAGGACTTCAAGGAGGTATTTCAATAAGTACAAAGCCAATTCCATGTAGGTGACAACAAGGTTGACTATCATCTCTAGGATGGGTTACTCTACAAGCTGGACAGGCTCTGTGTTCTTAGAGTGAAATATTGCAACTCATGAGAGAGACTCACACCTCCAAAGTTGTAGGGAATTTTGGTGTTAGGAAGATAGTATCCAACTTGCAAATGTATGTTTATTGGACTAGAATGCAAGAAGATGTAGCTCAGTTTATCAAAGATTGCATACTTTGATGTACAAGCAAGCCCATTAATAGAAAGAAAGGTCTATACCATCCCTTACCTGATCCTATGAGACCACGAGAGAGGATCTCCATGGATTTTGTGGGTGATCTTCCAATGACTGGGGAATGAACATGACTATTTATTCATGGTAGTTGACAGATTTAGTAAGATGTGCATTCTTATTCCTTGTAAAAAGACCACCAAAGGACAAGAAGCAAAAAACATATTCTTTGAATGATTCTAAGTGCATTTTGGGATACCAAAGAGCATCATATCATATAGTGATACTAGTTTTCTCAATACATTTTGGATTGCACTTTGAGAAAAAGAGTGACACTAAGTTGAAGAGATCTACAACATTCCATCCATAAATAGATGGACGGATATAAGTAGTCAACATGCATTTGGTATAACTTTTGAGGGGTTACAATCAGAAGCATCCAAAGAAATGGGGTGAAAATGTGATCTATATCCAACACTCTTATAACAGAGCAGTCCACACTTCTATTGGGAAGTCCCCTTTTGAAAATTGTTTTGGATACTTGGCACCTTTGCCTCTAGATGTTGTTTATGGAAAATACGGGGGAGTGAGGGAAGACACCATAGGTGAAGCAGTAAGAGTTGAAAAATTCATTGATAAGATTAAGCAGATCCATTTACAAGTACATGAGGCACTAAAGAATTCATAGGAAAAGTACAGGGCAAGACATGACAAACAAAGAGTTGAGAAAACATTCAAGGTTGGAGATAGAGTATGGTTTCATTGGAGCAAGGAAATACTACATGGTCATGGTAAGAAGATCAAGGCATCGCAATATGGTCCTTTTGAAGTGTTGGAGAAGGTAGGAGATAATTCCTATTGACTCCGTCTATCCCCATATATGTGCATTTACTTAGTAGTGAATGTGGAAAATATGAAACTATATGAACCTTCCATGCTAGACAAAGAACATGAGAAGGTCTTACCTTCTGTAGAGGACTTAGCACCATATGTTCAGGTAGAGTTATCATAAGACACAATTTTTTAGAAGAAGTCCCTAACAACCAAGAAAGGACAATATGAACTATGTAAGGTGGGGTTGAAAGGAAAACTTCCATGCAAGGATAAATGGTACTCCAAGGAGTAGGTTGAGGACATTATTCAGTAAAAGGATTTTGGGGCCAAAATCCCGTTGAAATGGGGAGCTGTGATTTGAAATGGATCAATATATAATTTTTCATCTATTTTGGTGCTTTTGGGGTTGAAAGATTGGATGAATCGGCTTGTAAGGCTCAATTTTGGGGCAGGTCTCACTTTACAAATTTGGGGTCTAGAACCTTCTGACTGAGCCTGTTTGAGGATATAAATGATGTTATTTTGGAATGAAAAATCCCATGTTTTTTCAATAGCCCATCACGTGATTCTATGTTCCAATAATTTTCCAACGGTCTAAGAATTGCCTCAAATGAGGTCCGTATGAAGAAGTTATGCCTCCCGCAAGTTGACCTATTCTGTTGACCACCATGGTACCAAGTGTATTCCATGTCATCTCTCATTTCTCACACATGAGAAGGTAATCATGTGTGTAATTTCAAAAACATTCTAGAAGTCCCAAAACCTTAACCCTAATTGAGAGTTGGGACATGCAAAAACCACAAAATTAACCCTAGATGGCTATCAGGCTATGTTAAATACCAAGACGTTAGAAAAACAAGGGGGTTCCATTCTTTTGATGTTATGGTATTGTTCCATAGTTAAGAAACAACATAAGATTGGATATTAGAGTAGAATATAGGAGATAGGACTTCCTATAGTAGCCGTTTTGGTCGCAGAGTCATATGTAACTCCATAACGAGTATTGTTTCCTTTGTATTTGCATTTTTATATGAACAACGTATAGTCCTAATTTGTGGTTGGCATTTTCTCCATAGTGGATTTTCCCATGGTATATCTTGTGTTAAAGTGTGGATTATGTACTTATTTGCTCTAGTTGTTATTTTTTCACTTCTAGTTATTTAGCATTAAATAAAAATAAGTTAATAAAAAGAACTAAGTTGTAAGATCCATTGTGATGAACTGTTCCAGTGGAATATCCACAGCAATTTACGGATCAATGGGAGAGTATGTGATGCCCTGTAATTTGAATTATTGTTATACTTGGTGACAAAAATAAAAGATTGGTCTTAAAAGAAATTCATAAGCAATAATAATAATATATTCAATAAATAATATTGATGATAATGAAATAGTAGGTTAACTAAATTATTACAATAGAAAAGGTAGAAAATAAGGAAATTACCTAAATGAAATAAAAGGGGAAAAGTTGAATAAAGCAAAATCTAACTAAAAGCAACATGAATAAAGATAAGATTAATGACTTTATGACAAGTCTAGTCAATGCATTGGATTTTTACTTAAATGGATTTGAAGAATAACTATTTAAGGGTGAGCATATGATGAAGACATCTTTGAATTGGAGCGTTTTGAGCCTCGTGGGTATGTCTTTGGAGCTCAGGATCCTAAAGGAAGAGAAATATTAATTGGGTTTGGTTTATTGTTTGAGGGATTGGGTGCCCTTAGTAAGATCGACTGAGGGAATCGATTTCGAGAGTTGTTGCCCACAAAGTTACAAACAACGAGCTAGTGTCACAATTTCATTTCATCAAATATGTAAGTGGGTTTACTACAAATATTCCAAGTATGGACCTCAACTTCACTGTGCTTATGATCATTATGCAATCATGAAGATAATACTTTTAATTCCGATGTGTTCATTTTAACGCCAACTTAATGAATTGTTTAAAACAATTTATAAATTTTGAGGCATTATAGAGGGTGCCCTATTTTTTAACTAAGTATAACTAACAATTAAGTAATCATTTTGTAATCATCATCTTCAGATATATTCCTCTAATACTACTGCTAAGCCTATGGACAATTCTACAATATGTTGTTTCTCTCTATTTTTGTTTTTTTAATTGAAGGGATTAATTAGCTAAATTGTAAGGTACTAATGTGTAGAGATTATCTATGTAATTCTCAGCATTTCCTGACCTCTATGTTTAGACTAGGATTTTTGAATATAGATCAAATCCTCAAGTATAAAAAGAGGAAAAGATCAAGGATTAAAACACCATGATTTTGAGTTCTCCATTCTCTTGCTTCCTTACTCCCATTCTTCTACTTGAGTGTTAAATATTCATGTTTGTTATCCAGTTCTTGAGTTGGTTGTATCTTTCATATTTCCTTCATAAAGTTGAGATTTGAGTGGTGTGAAGAGATAGGATTTTTAAGGTTTGGTCATTGGACCCCCTTAGGTTCTCTTGAGAGCCCGAGGTCAATTTTGACTTTATCAAATTTATGTACTTCTACTCTATCTATTCAATTTTGACTTCATCAAATTTATGTACTTCTACTCATCTAATTAATAAATAAAGAATAATCCTTAGAAACTAATTCAATCATGTTGGTGGTGAGAGAATTGGATATTGTGATAGCCATTTACATAGAGATTTTGATTTAAAAATCAAGTTACTAGTATGTTTTTCTAGCAAGCTAGTATGATTAGTTTTCCTTGCTGGTATTATTCCTTTCATACTCCATGCCTTCTAAACTATTGCACCAATCATTAAGATTGGTCTTCGATTGAAAATCTATTTGTTGTTTTGAGGATTTTTATATGTTTTAAGAGGTTGGAACTTGCACATTTGAAAAGATTGTTTGTGGCTTCAAAGTAAACAAGTGTGGACTTTAAAATTCTATTGTATATTTCAATGTCCTCATACTATCTGGAGTGTTTTTATTATAGATTTGCAAACTTTGATTACAGAGCAATGAACTTTTGTTTAAGATTTTAAGTGTTTTTATTGCGGACTTTTGAGAAAATAAACTTCAAGTCTTTAAAGGAAGACCACACTCATACTAGCATGATCTATGTTGGAAGTGAGTGAGAGAGTGTATTGATGACATAAATACTTTATCTATTTGATCACTCCTCTCCGATTATGATTTTTGGTAATAACAATAGATATTATAAGCAATTTTTCAAATACTTCAATTGAAAACTACCAAGGAAACCTACCTTGACCAACAAAATGAGGAAGAAACATCTCTCTTAATTATACATGTTGACATGAGTTAAAAATACGTGGTTCAATTGGGATAATGTGAATACTTAAGAAATACAAATTTTAGTAGAAGGTCCCAATGAATCTCTAAAGAATGCAATATGGTAATTAGGTGTTCATGAAGTTGGCCTCATTGAAACTTGTCAAATCACCAAGAGGACAAGACCGAAAATTGATGCAAAATAATAAATTGATAAAGTTAAAAGTGATACATAAATAAAAAAAATGTTTATACATAAAACCAAAAATGAAAAAACCTATGAAAGAGAAAGAAGTGTATTTTGACGGGAATGATAAGAAATTGTTGGTGGCGGGATGACAATTTTGAGGACATTTTTCTCTTTTTATGCTTTGGGAAATTGATTATGGTAGCCATAAAATGAGGTTAGATGCCTCCAATTATGGGGTATAAAAGCCAAAATTCATATTGTAAAGACATTTAAAAGTCTTCTAGGATAACATTCACATGTACCAAATATCTGGACACACATGTTTCTTTCTTAAAAATTTATGATTTGATTTTAAAACATATTTTAATCATTGACAATGGCTTATTCACAATGCGTAATGAAGATGAGATAATTTCAAACAAAAATAATAAAAACTATTGTAAGGGAAACTTAACATCGAATCCTACAAACACAAAAATCAGAGCAATCATAAGAGGATATTCATTTTTATAAGATACATCTCATGAATTAAAGGTTAGAAAGCCAATATTCATCTCAATTATATCAAAACTTCAACTACAAAGATTAAAATAATTTGAGTAACATTGACTACACCCCAATGCCAAAGGGATATAATCTTACCGTACAAGCCGTGTCCAACATGATACATGGATACTAATTCTATAATGAAAAATACTTGATTTATAAACATGATCTAAACATTATTGTAAGAAGGAATTTTGAAAGAGAGAAGGAAATGGTGAATGGTAGAAGAAGAAGCCTTTGAAATCAGAACCAACACCATGTTCCTTTGCATGCTTCCTATTTTATAGATGAAGCTTTCTTCCAGTTCAAGATATTTTCCAATTCAAAAATTCTTTATCTTAATATTGTCAAAATCATCTCCAAAATAATCCCAATCTAAGTCGTAGAAAATGTGGGTTTTAGAGTCATACCACATCCATAAATTAGTTTTGCATGCATCTAGGACATACATAAACATTTTGGATGGCGCACCATGATTTTTTTGGTGTATTTGAATGGTAGTTGACTGTATGGACCAACCAAGCATCCTTTAACTCACCAAACCCCCAACTAAAAGCTAATTCAACTTTAATGAAACTTCTAGAACCCTTTAATGGATTCCTTTTTTTATAAAGAGGATTTGGCTCTCATGTTTTCCTCAATGTTGGAAAAAACACAATTCCAACAAGAGTAATTTCGACCTTGAGCAAGCATTTGCATGATGATTCGGGTAGATACAACAATCATTTAATATGTGATTAGGTGAGCAAGAAGATTTCTGACTTCTTCTTTTATTAATATTTGAGTGGATTGTTGATGTTGTCTTAGGGTTTATGTTTCCATATTCTTCATTGCATATTTTTCTTTAACAATAACAAAGGCTTCTAACTTTGCTACTTATCTTCCTCTAACTCCCAGTTCCAAAAAGAAGATTGATTATTATCCTCTTTTGAGACATGCTAAGAATATTGCACAAATTCCTAGCGATGGTTCAACTGAATGAGAGGGGTAATCATTACCATCTATCATATAAGGGCTCTTGCCCAAGAGTGAAGGCAGGCGTATTGCAAGATTTGAGAATGGTGTTGATGTTTGCAAAGAAATAAGAGACCAAATTGAGAGGATAAACTTGTATGGGGAACATAATGATGTTAAATGACCGAAAATAAGATGTGGATAGCTTGTTAATGCTATTACGCAGGCTCCCATTAGAGGAAATTTCAACTAAAAAATGGGCCTTTCAACCCTAATTCAAATTTCGTGGCATCATGTGTTAGCCAATGAAATTCCTTTAAACTTGAAATACCGTATAGGTTTTAAACAAATTTTTAATATAAATTTGGGGATAGGTATCATAAAAAAACTACTTTTTTTTATTCGTATTTTCGACATATCTCTCTATGTTTTTACTCAAATTTCGATTGAGAGAGCTTGTTAGATACTTAATTAAATTCCACATCCAATGAGTACCCACTCTACATATTTTTGACAGACCCCACTACCCCAAAAATAAGAAATACCTGAAAAATGTGATGATGATGTAAAAAAAAATAGTTTTTTTTAATTTTCTTCTTCCAAAATTAATAAATATTATTTTATTATTTTAACTATTATTTTATTATTTTCCTTAGGAGGCCCATTTTGAGTTGAAATTTCCTCTAATGTAACATTGATACAAGGAAGAGGTAAGCAATGCAACAACAACAATAAGCATAAAAAATAAAAAAATAAACAACTTTTTGTCACGGTTCAAAATCCTTTTGGTCCAATTATTCCTTTCTCAGTTCAAGGATAAACTCCTTCCTTTCTCAATATGAGTTACCTACTTTCCATGATTCAATATAGTTATTGGAAACCAACAAACTAGATACTATTCATAATAAACAAACGTTGATTTTTTAGACATTCCAATTGCACTCTCCAACATCGAGCATGTCACAACCATGTTTCCTCTATGATTGAAGATGAATAATTGGAGTCTAAATTCTTGCTCTACACTAGGAAAACGTTATGTTAACATCAACTTTATGGGTTTTAGTTGGCCTTGTTAATGTATCTCTCGACTAAATTGTCACCATTTTCTACAAAGATAACCATAAACTTCCACATCTACCAAAATATGTGGTTGTTAAATTCAACTGGTACATTATCCCTCCATGGGATCCTAACAATCCTACCTTTTTGTTGATTTCATCAATGCAAATGGGAGGTTGTACTTAGATCCCACTAAAAATGGATTAAGTATTAACAATAGATAAATCTCAATGGATGACATTACCAAAAGCTCTACCACTATAAGGAAAACACTTTGTAGCTGAGGATTTTGCAAAAGGTTTTTTAGTGTTACACGATTGGGTAAAAATTTCAAAAAAACATCCATTATAAACCCCGCCATTCGTAGTGTAGATTTTAGCGATGGTTTTAACATATGCTATGTATAACATAAATTTTTCGGGTGGGCAAAGGTTCTAGCAAAGGTTTTTTTTTTTCTTTTCCAGTGTTTTTTCACAAAATATGCATCAATGCACTACTAACAAACACACCAATGCTTCTTTTAATCACATACACCGCATCGATTCTTTCTAATTACTTCAACAAAAAAAGCACTAGTGTGGATATAGACCCATGCACCAAGAGCACAAAATCTATTAAAAAATAGGTTGTTGTGGTCTTGGTGCTCTAAAAAACACACATGGATGCTTGTATTACATTAAAAATACTGATGTGATGACGTATTATGCCTTGGTGCCTATATTACCATGGGCACTAGAGGGATGTTAAATTTTAAATTTTTTTGGATGAAATAGCGATGCATGTATGATAAACTACCCTAGTGCATTTCTTTAATATAAAGCACTGGTACGGTAAATATAATCGCAAGATTTGTTATTTATAGTGCTAGTGCAAATTTTGAGATGTGTAGCACCAATGTTTTCTTCTTATTTCAATAAATAAACGCATTGGTGCATACATATAGGCGTGCACCAAGAGGGTGGAATTTATTTCAAAAATTAGTGGAGAGATGTCAATGCTTAAATCTTTTTGGATGAAATAGCGATGCATGTATGATAAACTACCCTAATGCATTTCTTTAATATAAAGCATTGGTATGATAAATATAATCGCAAATTTGTTGTTTATAGTGCTAGTGCAAATTTTGAGATGTGCAGCACCAATGTTGTCTTCTTATTTCGATAAATAAACGCATTGGTGCATATATATAGGCATGCACCAAGAGGGTGGAATTTGTTTCAAAAATTGGTGGAGAGATGTCGATGATTATATTAATAACAAATGCACTGTGGCATGTATTAAATAGAAAGCATCAGTGCACGTACGTATTATGCCCCAATGTCTATATTACCATGGGTAGAGGAGGGATGTTGAATTTTATTTTTTTCCATGAAATAATGATGCATATATTATATACTGCATTGGTGTGTTTCATAAATATTTAACACTATTTTGGTAAATATGATTTGTCATTTAGAGTGCTAGTGTAATTTTCAAATGTGACACATCGGTGCGTGTTGTCTAAAAAAGGCATTGATGTATATTTTTCATGCATCATTTAGTGAGTTTAAAACAATATAATGCAGTGATACATATATATTTTAATTATTTGTTTTTAAAACAAAACTTCAGTTAGTCATATCAAAATCAAATAATTTTTAAAATATAACAATTTGTATATTTTAATTGTGTTTTTTGATATATAATGATTGCATTTACAAATTATACCTCTATTTTTTGTAACAATGTAAATTAAGAATGCACCATTTTACAATAGTAGACAATGTAATAAAATAAGAAACTTGTTTTTATCATATATGAGCAAGAAATCCATCATCATACAAAATTGGACAACATAAAGGCCCACAATAATCAAAATGGAAGAAATATGTAATTGTTATACTTATTAGTAACCCATCAACATCCAACATGGACAATATGTTCGATACATTAAACAAAATGTCAAAATGTAATTGTTACACTTATTTTGGTATCATGTCCTCATGCATGACAATATGTCGAGTATATTAAACAAAATCCTTTATTTTCACAGACTTATATCCCAAAACATACAACTTGTTGTAGCATTCAATTATATTGGTTGTCATTCATGACTTGAATTGGTGTCATCGCTAAGATACATGCATGACTCATTTCTTCATCACTTGTAGGTGATATTGTACTCGGGTTATTTAACCTAATATTTTGTTGATTGACTTCTGTTTAACATTCTTTCTCTTCATGTTCCATCTACAAATATAGAAATAAAGTTTAATATGTATAACTACATTTATATAGTAGAATATATATGAATTTCTAAATAATTAAAATGTGCTATAGAGGCGAGTGCTTCATAAACCATACACATTTTTCGAATCCATTCCTCATGTTGTCTTTCGTTGCTCTAATCCATACTTTGTTTTCTACATATTTAATACACCACGATAAAGAATATATATAATTAATATAAAGGTCTCTTGTGATTCCATTAACTGTAAAATGAGGGTAGTTAAACAACACCAGGTACTTACAAACTATTGAATTAACCCTTGATGCTTCAAGGTATAATCACAACCCATACTTAACCCAATGTTGATCAATTCTTTAGATGACTCTTCTTTATATGTTAACACACATTAGAGACATCCATGAAAATGTGTAAATTAATTAGTTAAACATAAATATCTCAACAAAAACATCGCTCCAACTCTTTCTTCTTTTGGTCCAACCATGTTTCCTTTGTGATCCTTTTGGTCCAATTGCTGAATTTTTTAAACATTCCAATCACACTCTCCAACACCGAGCATATCAACAACCATGTTTCTTCTATTTAGAAAGGTAGGAGTTTTTCCTTGAGTAGATTGTTGACGTGGTCTTAGGGTTTATGTTTCCATATTCTTTATTGCGTATCTTTCTTTTACAATAGTAAATGCTCTAATTGTGCTACCCTCAACTCCTAATTCCAACAAGAGCCACGAGGTGGCAATGTCACCGCAATTGCGAATAGATATTAGCTATTGCTATAACACAAAAACTACATAAATATGACACGTTTGCTACAAAATTGTAACACAAATGAAACAAATTTGCCACATAATTTCTTAGCCGTCCAGACCCAAGTTTCATACCATCAATAACATGATGAAACTTAAATTTTTATCATAACTTGATATATTATATACATTTTTGTTTCTTTTAAATCAATGTGTTATACCACACTCTTGTAAGACTTTCATAAATAATTATTTTATCCAATATGTAATTAAATCAAGACTAATTTTTATGCAAATAAATTCTTTCATAATCAATGAAACAAGATCTAAACTATTTAATTACCTTCTAGTCATAAAAGTGACAAACTTGAAAAATACATGTTAATAAATAAGTTTGATCATGAAATATCTAGTAATTTATTATTCAATTAGTAAAATAAAGAATGATTGATTGAGAGGATAAATCTTAAATTTAATATCTAATCAATTTTATTTAATTTGAAAAAATAAATCTTTACAATTTAATGTTTGATTAAGAGAATAAATCTTAAATTCAAGATTACATAATAAATTAACTATACCAAAGATTAACTTATGACACTTCTAATGAAAATACTAACAAGCTATATTCTGAACAAAGTTTATTCCCCCTATTTCACGAGAAATCCAGTAACATAACATGCTATAAAGTCTTAAGGCACAAGCCACGTCGACATAAATATGTCATGTGTCTTTGTTAAATATGTTGAGTATTGACGAAAATGTCATTTTACAAAATATAGATGATAACTTAAAAATATGATTACTTCAAAGTTCAAATATGTGAGTACTTTTCTAAATATGCCATCTTTGTGAGCCTATGAGTGTTGAGGAACTTGCCCAACTTTCTATCTCATAAGAATTATCATAATTTAGGAACTCTAAAGCAAACCAAATAGTTTCTTCCTTTACTTTGTTAAAATTCCATAAACCAAAATTAGTCAAATAAACTTTAACTCTCTCTTTATATATATATATAAAATTTGAATTTTAAATTAAAACAATTTTTACCTATTAAAAAAATTATTACACCGGAGAGATGCACTCTACAACCATGAGAAGAGAGATGTGTAACTCCTTCCATACAAACTTTCAAAACCTTTGGAATTCCATGCAAAATAAATTAATATTCATTTTGAAATTTAAAAATAATTACATAACTAAAAATTAAATTATATATTTATATAAATCTTTTAAGGTTTAAAGTTAAAAATTCTTTTAAAAATTTTAAGGTTTCAAATTAAAAAATCTTATAAAAAATTTAAGGTTTAAAATATTAAAAATGTTTATTTTTAATTTATTATTATTTTATAAAAACTATTAATTGATTTTATTTATAAAATAAACAATTTTAGCTATTTCATATAAATTTTAATAAAAAACAATATTACCCCATACACTACCATTTTATAGCACATATAAATCTAAATTAGTGCACATTACTGTGTACACTTAAACTTTGTATCTGGTAAAGCATAGAAAAAGTGCACATACACTTTATATAAGAGAAAGAAACAAAAATAATAATCATAAAAAAATGCATTCTTACAAGTTCGTGGTTTGTTGCCGCCCTGCGCAGAGCCGAGCTTGGCTAGAGCAGGCTGCTCCTTCAGCGCCTGTTCTCAAATAAAGAAGAAAGAGACCTTGTCTTTCGTTCGGGCCCTTTCTTCATGGGCTCAAGAGGTCTGTTCTTAGCCCCCTGGTCTCTGGGGTTTAACCCACAAGCAGAGATCACTGCCGCTCTAGTCTGGGTAAGACTCCCTAACCTCCCTCTTCATCTTTGGGGGAAAAGTACTTTGATTGACATTGGTAATAAGCTAGGCCGCTATCTAGATACTGCAGAACCAAAAGGGGGGCAGTACATATGTGCCCGTATCTGTGTAGAGGTGAATCTAGAGAAAGGGTTTTCGGAGGCCTTAAAGCTCACTTTAGGAGAATAGAGCCACATTGAAGAACTGGATTATGAGCAGATCCCTTTCAAATGCAACTTCTGTCATGTATACGGCCACTTCGCTAAAAGCCGCCCCAAGCTTGCAGATCCACAGAAACCAACAAATCCTCCAGCTACCACCGACACAGAGTTCCAGACGGTCTCTAACAGACGCCGTCCTCCCCGAAGAAAGGAGCCTCAAGCGTCCCAGCAAAAGGTTTCCCAAGATCATTCTCCTCTTGCAGATACTCCACGGCTGGAAAACAAAAATAGTTTTGCAGTACTCCAAGAAGAAGAAGCACAAGAACCTGAAACTGCAGCTGTCCAGGATCAGGGCAACTCTGGCTCCATTGGCTCCTTGGAGGTAACTGAACAAGCTTCTCCAAAACCTGCTTCTCCAGGTTCAAAGAAAGATCCCAGCGCTTTGATTCACGAGACTTCAACTCAGGCAGGACCGGCATCCTTGATCCCATCGTCAGAGGGAACCTTCGACTCAGAAGACTTCTCAGCTCCTTCTCCTCCCCTCACCAGAGGGCGAAAGACAAATAAAGAACGTAGAGAAAAGGAAGCAGCATCAAACATCAGCGCGGGCTCCCAGAAGAAATTGGATCCTTTCATTAAGGGGCACTCCTCTCCGCCTGTTTAATGTTTTGTTTTTGTATTCTTCTTTGCTCACAATTTGTGAGAGTCTACTCTTGCAAGCAGTCCTTTTCTCGAAATAGCATCAGAAAAATTTGGGATTCACTTCTCAAAGCACTTTTAAGAAGGTTGACTGTTCGAATAGAGGTCATCAGCCTTCTTCTTCAGAACTCCTCTCTGTACGCTTAGCTGGGCTACAGCCTTTTTTAATCAATCAAAAAAATTTCTCAGTTTCTGTTAAAAAAAAAATCATAAAAAAATGCTATTTTAAACAAAATAATAATAAAAATTATGTAAATGGTAAATCTGGAAATATTATAGCTTTAAAGAATTCAAACTTAAAATTACGAATTTTTCAAAAGAACCATTAATAACTACAACTCTATTTAATTGTTCTTCGTCAGTAGAAGAACAATTGATCGACTGCTGCATATATTACAGAGAGTCATGGATTAAACTAGATCCAGGATATGCTCGATTCTATAGGGTAGTCTATAATGGACGAAAATTCTTTTGAATTTTTCATGATAGTCAAATTGGGGTGGACCCAAATATGGAGGGTCGAGAGAAACCTTATGCACCGGAACCCTGTTGCTTAACGATTAAGCCGCCGGGAGAACCAAATGGATATGATCGGAAATATACAAATCCAGTGCGGGGAATGATCTCATTTTGTGTAGGTTCCTTTTAAAGCAAGGCCTCTTAACATTGATTTTAATTTGTATCCATCTCCATGTGGAATTGCTCCTAGATTTCAGTTGTAAGTTCTCATACAATGTCTGCACTGACCTTTGTCATGATTTTACAACAAAACAAAATTTGCTAAATGCACTTGTTATTTTGTTATTTTATTTCCCAAGTTCCAAATGTAGTGTTTGCATTCCAAGAAACTGCATAAAAATGTTAGGTAGGCATAAAACATCATTTATGTTCAGAGATCTGCTTTGATAAGGGCAAAGCATAATTTTCAAATCACATCTACTAAGAGTGTATAGCTACAACCTAGAATTTTGCTTTTGAAAAATTTGAGTAATTTGTAAGTGTTAAGTTTCATGTCCACTTAATTATTTAAAAAGTAAACTAAAAAAAAATTGTTTTCAAAAATCTAGGCTAAACTTATTTAACCATTAAAATCTTTGCTTCTTGCGAAGACCAAAACAAGAGAAGCGAGAAGTCCAATGAAACAAGAAAAGGCAAAAGTCTGATGATTAAATAAGTTTCGCCATTATACACAAAAATATTATATTGTTGAAATCAGTTAGCAATTGTGCAATGTGATCAACAACCTTAAATGCGTTGGTTTATGGTTTAAACCGTAATTCATAGACATTTCGGATTTGGGGAGAAATTGAAACGTCATAGACATTTCGGATTTGGGAAGAAATTGAAATGTTGAATGTGCAGAGCATGTGAGGGGCCGTAGTGAATGAAAATGTCCACATCCATGTTCTAGCTTGTTCCTCACGTGAAATGGAAAATTATTTTCACAAACTGGAAATTGAACTATGCCAATGACAATGATAGAATATATAAATCGTATGCTATCTTTATCTTTTCAATTGAATCACTCACTCATACGTATGTCGATGGTGATTGATTGCTCTATCATCTATGTATTATTAAATATTTGCGGTTGGATTCCATTGAAACTATTCAGTTGTCAAACTCTTCTCCGTTTACTTAATGGACTTCATTAATTTAGTCGATTCATATTTATAAAAAAAAATGAAAAACATCATCCCACCTCAAATCTGAAATAAGATGCATTCAGCTTAGTAAATTATATTTTAGCAGCAATAGGTCGACACAACTGCATTCAACGTTTCAATTAGGCTCTTTGTAACAAGATTATAGGCAATCAACCCGAAAGAAAAAAAAAAACTATAAAAATTAGATACCCTGCGGATAATTTTTTGATGGCCACCTATTGATTCATAGCAACCTCCCAAATACAAAATGGTAGCAGCGTCACGATACAAATGCTTGTTGCAGCCATGAGAAAATCCCTTAAAACGACTTCAACATCTTCCATCCTTTCAAAGATTTGAAGCATCAAACTTCTATAGAATATCTATCCTCACACTCACACTGGGCTTTGGTATTGTTGTGCAATCTACCTAAAAATAATATAGGGTATTAAACAATTGGAAATAAACAACACAAAATAGGGTGAATGAAGACAATTTCTCCTTCGCCTCGATGATAACATGATGAGACACGTGGAACCTTACTGAAGCATATG
Organism: Pseudotsuga menziesii; assembly: GCA_001517045.1. NCBI lineage: Eukaryota > Viridiplantae > Streptophyta > Pinopsida > Pinales > Pinaceae > Pseudotsuga > Pseudotsuga menziesii. The sequence goes on along the minus strand of LPNX010218188.1, from coordinate 660,423 downwards.
ATGGGGGCCCAGTTAGGCTCCATAGTTAGGCTCCACCTAGAATGCATGCACAAAGTCCATGGGTAACACGCAAAGTGGGATAATAAAGGTGGTTGAAGGGATGATAGCCTCTGTAAAGACTGCATTTTATTTGTCCTATATCATATTACTAATTGCCATCACTTCCCTGTTATCTGAATCATTATCACCTGCCTGCTATCTTAATCATTATCGACAGAATATTAATTGTCATCATAAAGAAGGTACTATTTACAAGGAGCCAAAACCATAAAAAATTGAGGATAATTATAAATTGTTGATATCATCATCGCCGCTGGTTCCTGGGGCACAAAAACCTAGAGCAACGTCATATCCTCAAACCAATAGTAATCTAAAAAAATAGATAATAAAAAATAATAATAATAATTAAATGTTTTAAATATTACCAAACCTTAGTCTAAATTCTATTATATTTAATAAAAATTATTACAAACTTTGGAAAATTGAAAATTTTTGCTTATATCTACATAAATTAATACTCATGACAAATTTATATATCACCTACGGTGACATAATAATATCAAATATATTATTTATTTTAATTTAATTTCAAAATCATTTTATATAATTTAAACTTTTTAAAAAATGGTTGATTTAAATGTTAACATTATATATTTTGATAAAATTTACATAGTCATATTATTTTTATAATAATAAATTATACAACTAATTTTATCAAATATTTAACTTTCTTTATTAACAATAAAGATATAATTTTTAATTTTTTAAATTCCTCACATAAAACAATAACATAATAAATCCACTTACAAATAATTCAAAATAAAAAATCAACCTAAACCTAAAGCTGCAATCCTTCCCGTTAATCAATTTATCATATTTAATAACATTGGCATTTAAATTTTTTAATTAAGTAATTAATCTTATTTAATAACAATCATATTAAACAATTTTTAGTTAATTTATCATATTGAATAGTATTCATAATAAAATAATATTAAATTAATTGTGTGTTAATTGTTCCCTTCATTCCTCCAAACCATTGGCATAATGTATTTTTTCACATAACCTACTAAGAAAACAAATAAATTATTTTGATAAAAGACATTATGTCCCGACATCATTCCTTTCATGGGGAATCGGTTGACTGTATACTCTCTTATCGGGTAAGCTTCCTTTAATGTTCGCCTGATTGCATAACCATTTAAGGCCGGGCCACGACGGTCGGCCCGGGTAAACTGGTCTCAGTTGGGACTCGGGAGTGGGGAACCATGAACAGTTTCCCGGCAACTTCCTGAAAACCGCCTTACTAATCATTATCACCTGCCTGTTATTTTAACCATTATCGACAGTTATTAATTGTCATCATAAACAAGGTACTGTTTACAAGGAGCCAAAATCATAAAAAATTGAGAATAATTATAAATTGCTGATATCATTATCGTCGCGGGGTCTTGGGGCACAAAAACCTCATATCCTCAAACCAATAGCAATCTAAAAAAATAGAAAATAAAAAATAATAATAATAATTAAAATTTTTAAATATTACCAAACCTTAGTCTAAACTCTATTATATTTAATAAAAACTATTACAAACTTTGGAAAATTAAAAAAATTTGCTTAAAACTACATGAATTAATACTTCTGACCGATTTATATATATCACCTGCGGTGACATAACAAGAAGACTAGTTACTATCCTCCTTGAAGGAATTTTAGAATATTGCACAAATTCCTAGTAGTGGTTCAAGGGAATGCGAGTGTGATCATTATCATTTACCATACAAGGGCTCTTACCCAATGGTGGATTTAAGTTTAGTGTGTTCGTGGGGGGTGACCTCGTTGATTTGTACGATAAATAAAGATGCATAGATGATGTAGAGAGAGTTTTCAGTATGACACCTCAAAGGAATGTTGTCTCGTAGGATGTTATAATTGTATGCTATGGTAAAAATGGGGTCCATCAGGAGGCCCTTAAAACACTTTTGCCAAATGCAAATGGAATGAGCGAAGCCAAATCAATTGACTTATGACATTCTTTTAAGTGCATGTAAAAATATGGTTGCTTGGAAAGAAGGAAGACAAATTCATGCTCACTTGATGAAAAGTGGTTTCAACTAAAACTCAATTCAGAGAAGAACCTCATGTACGGGTATGAATCCTCTCACCATCTCCTAATGTTGAAAATTTGACTACCATTTAAATCCAAGCCATATTGATGATAAAAAAATGATACCCATTGATATGTTCAGGGACCTCAGGGATAGTCACCTTAGGGATAGTCAAGGCTCCCTCCCCTTTAAAAAGCCAAAAAATAGAGGAGAGTTTGGATTCCATCCCCAAGCATTGTGTCCTTCCAAAGGAAAGATACACTAGTGAAAACCTTATCCATAATCTATTCCTTTTGACGACACTACATATACACATGAAAACCCTCTCCCTTCTTTAATTTACTTCCATTTTACTTGATACCATGTTCATTTCCTTGATTCTTGGGTATCAGGGTGAGCTGCCAAGCTTAGGGGCTGCCATATGATTTTACTCCTATGATGATGGAGGAAGTTAGAGCTGAAACTTATCTAGACATTTTGGTATATTTTCTCCTTGTATTGACTAGAAGATAGGGCCGTTAAGAAGTGAAACATTGTTTGCTTTCCATTTCGATTTTATACTATATTTCATAGCATCCCTAAGGATGAAATTCACAAGGTTACTATCTAGAAACTCCAGGTTTAAAGGTGAAATTTGATGTTTTGAATATAAACCCCAATTTGGAAAAAAAATCAATAGAAAGTTAATAATAGTTCTATCATGTAGGTAGGAGGTTTTAAACCAGGATTGGTATCTGAACTTGTCAACCACCAAAATCCAGAACTGGATCAAAACCAGTAAAAAACTGGAAATAAAAAACCATCAACCAAAGAATACATAAAATATTCAAGATTTAATTTAAATGAAAAAACATATTCATGTACATCTAGTGAATCCAAACCATTAGACACAACTATGGAAAGTGTTCCAATGTATATAGCAAGTGAGTGTGCATATAACCAAAATAGCATATAGTGTAATTCATATATAAACGGAAATACATAAACAGAGGCAAAACACTTCTGAATTAAAATTACGGTTTACAGTTTTAGGTTTGATTAAATTTTTCAGTTGAGCCCAAGCACCTCCATACACCCTACACAGATTTAGCCAGTTTAGACCCAAAAGGCCTGTTTATTATGGAACCGTAATTAACACTAAAGTGGTTAACCATAAATTTGAGAGTGAGGGTTGTACCCTTCTTGATATTTTATTTTCAAACATTTCACTTTATTCCAAAAATCAGCATCTCAAAATCCAAAATTCGAATAACTCCTCTATTTTAGTCCTCTTGTTTTTAGAAATATTCCGAAAACTTTAACTTGAAGTATGTGTCAAAGGAATAATTTGATAAACACAGAAAACCAATGGCATGTCCAAATACTGAGCAGGATCCCCATCACTCTTATGAATTTCTCCAGTTACTTTGAACAAATTTCAAGAGAATACTTCATAGTGAAACTATTTGGTAGCAACAAGTCTTATCATGTGAAGCAACACCCAGCTGCAAAATTTTAGCCAGTGATTTTCACCTTTTATAAATGCCATATCTATTTTCTTTAGACCTGACTCACACAATTCAAACTTGACAATGACTCACTAAACTACAAATGGAGAGTCAAACTGAAGATTTGGCATGAACTATACCTACTAAATAATACATAACATGTTTGAATAATTCAGAAAATATCAGTGATTTTCCATTTTATGAGAAGGCAATTAAATTAGACTGTACAACATAATAAAAAAGATCATGTATATCCTAAACAGATTTAATTTTCATAGAAATAAATATTAAGCCAAGAACATTAAATTTTCAAACAGTTCAAAAGCTCAATCGTCTAAAATTTGTATAGGAAACAATTCAAAATTCAATCTACAAAGTCCAATGTTCAAATGCCATGGATCATGGCATAAAATGATAGATAATCAAATAATGTAATAACACAAATGATAAAATCCCCAATCTCATCTCTTATTTTTTTTACAACCCCAATTTGCTATTATTTCTTGACTCCCATCTCCACTTTGCACCCAATTTGGAGAGGCTTATTGGAGTTATTGAGTGGAATTTAGGGAAAATCCCCAAGAGATAACAGACAATTACTGGCTCTGTTAGATGTTTGGGAAAGAGTATTGGAGTGTGGCATTTTGTGGAGTTTTATAGGCTGAAGTCTTGTGAATCGTGTCTC
>LPNX010218188.1:642965-655284 GCA_001517045.1 Pseudotsuga menziesii | reverse complement strand
TTTCCACCAAAATGTCTTCTAAATCAAATTGTACAATTTATAGGGAAGACATCCAAATGTTCCCATAAGATGCATAAAACAATCTCAAATTCCAAAGGAAGATATGCTTAACCCTCAATCATTTTTTTCATATCAATAAAAAAAATGTGACTAAAAGTAATATATTCCTCTTGTGGTATTCCTAAAATTTTAGAGATGATACTTGCATAACCACGATTCCCAAATAATGAGAATTTAAGAAAAAGTTTAATTCCTTAAGATTGTTCGTTTTCAATATAGTCTAACCAGATTATGCATCAACTCAAAGTAACCTTGCAGAAACCCCTTTTCGATTTCTAGAAATATCACTCACAGATCTGATTACATGCCAGAAATTCCAGCTTGTTGTTTTGGAACAAGGCATACATATTGTTTTCCTAATCCTTGGGTCGCTGGATGTGATGTTGCATGACAAGAACAACTGAGTAGTAAGAACAGGTGCACTCCACAAAGGACTCTCCGACAGGGTGTTTGAGCATAGGCTAGATAACAGGAATATTGTATTTCATAAAGTTACTAGCTTGTGCATGTGCAGTATTATGAGTGACATAAAGCTGTCACAGTTAGAAGGTGCACTCTAATTGAAGTGCAGCTTGTGTTTCACTAATTTCTAAGCCATACAAAGCCATTTCCATGAAGAGTTGTGCTTTAATTAGCTTATTTCCAGCAGTCAGGGATATAATGATTATGAAAACAACAATACCTTTGGTGAAGAGGCAAGGAATGTCCATGAATTTAATCACCCAGGTACAACAAGGAATGTGAATGAAATTAATCACCCCAAGTACCACACACAGTAAGAAGCCATATGTGTCAATGATGGAAAGAAGGATATGTATCAAACAGATTGCTGTAAATATCGTTGCCAAAATAGTAGAATTAGGAATTATGGAGAGGCACTCTAGGAGATGGTGGTTATTTAGCATGAGAATGGGAAATTGATATTGTTAACCTACATGTCTAGTGTATGGGTGAACAAATGCAGAGGGAAGTGATCTGTTTAAACATAGTATTTACAATTTTTTTAGCATGTTGTCCCAATCCATTCGTTCATATGTCATGTACATGCATATTTTAATGATTGGATGTTTCCTTTTGGAAGATATTCTTTATTTGTTTAGCATAAGTGCATATAGATGGCGTTTGAGGAGATTTCAATTGGCTGTTGTAGATTGATGTATTTTTGGTAAGATTGATTTAGGCAATAACTAGAGGAGGTGACAAAGTCAAGCAACTGGTTTATTTCTAGCAGTTTCTGTTATTGGAAGAAGATAGTGAATCCCTCATTGGATTTATGCTACAACCCCTTGATAAGCATGCTTGGTAGAGGAGGCAACTGTGAGCAATCATAAGCGATACTAAGAGAGATGAAAGGGAGAGTAAGGAACCATGCTTTCCAAAAATGAGAAGTTACAAATTTAGCACGATATGCAAGTTCTATCCTCTAAGAGGCAGAGCATCTAGCTCCTAGGGTCTACTTGGAGGGTGTTGAACTGCTATTTTTTTCTTCATACCATTTACTAGAAAATGATCACCAGCTTCCCAAACTCAAACATAATAGTGGATCAACAATTAAGAGTCCCAGACTCCCACCACACTACACCAATCTCAAGCGCAATGCATTTCACAGTTTTAAATCTCTCTGTTATGGTTTTGATCTATTCCTACATCTCAATGACGGGTTCATTGAGGAAGTAATTTTGAAAAGGTAATACAAAAACTACCTACTTTGAAGTGGAAACTCTCTCCCAAATCAAATTTTGGTGGAAATTAGAATTCAATTTGATGAAAATTTGGATCATTAAACCTCTTGGTGTCAAGCACAGAACATAGATCCTAAAATTGCGTGTAAAATCTATTGAAATGTTGCTTGTGGTAACTTGATATCTCCTCTTTAAAAAAATACAAAACGATAACTGTAATGTGGAAGACCTAGTTAGATGACGAAGAGGTATCCAATGCTAAGATAGAGCACCCAGAGCAATCTAATTGTATTCCTATCTTGATGATTATTAAATAGTGTATAACATATGTAAAAAAAAGCACAAGCTGGCGATTAAAAAAACTATAAGTTATAACTACTAGATGATCAATGCTATATGGTTTAATCCATGTTTTTTATAGCTCATTCAACATCCTACATGTTTTTTAGATATAAATCCATCAAAATATATACTATATAAAAATTAATGCTCTCAAAATGGGAGCTTTTGAAAATTTTGCTTTTCCTTCTACCCCTGCTCCCAACAACATAGTTCTTGAAGGTATTTCAAAATGTCCTTGGGTATGGTCTAGGTGAATTAACAAACTTGTAAAGAACAAATCCACATACTAAATGGATTTTATCGTGATCTTTCCATAATATTTTATCGTGATCTTTCCATAATATTTGACGTGATAGCATAGTACTCATTGTTTAAACATTCTTGCATTGCAATAATTCTATTATGTGTATACTCTATGTTAAGATGACTATCATGACGTGAGTACTCATTATGTATGCAATTAATGTTGTAAGGTATCTCATGATGTGTTGATGTGTTGTTATCTTGATAACATGTGGTATTTAGCATATGGCTATTTTCTAATTCATAAGGATTTGATGATGTGAAATGACTATGATAGTAGGAGATAATTACATACGATTGTATGTTCTTTATGATGACATATGTTCATATAATGATGACAATGTTGTGCTAGTATGCTTTCACATGCTAGCTAGTATAGTTTTATGTTTATGATGATGTTATAACCTTATGATGGCATGCGACAACATGTGGTTATTTACTATTCATGATGTTATGATGGAAATGATGGTGTATGATAAAGTAATGTTGCTTGTTATTCATGATGATGGTGCTATGTTTTCATTATGGCATCTGGTAGCATGTGGTTCCTCCATATTCATTGATGATGTTATGTTTTCATAATGGCATGCGGTTCCTTCACATTCATGAAGATGATGTTATGCTCTATGCAGTTCCTTACTGTTCATGTTGATATATGTTTTCTAATGTTATGATTAATAACTTATGTGTTCATGGCATGGCGAGAGGCGGAGCTTGTTAGGAAATCCACCCTTGGGCTTAGAAGGTTTGTTCATTTAGTGATCTCATGGGACCCCATATCCAGAAATAAGAATTTATACATGTAGAGGCTAACTCAATCAGTAAACCTATGCCAACAATTATTTCCTTTATACAATTACTGGCAGTCCACAATTTGAGGTATTTTCGCCAATGGGGGTATATGGAGAAGGAATTCCAATGAATGGGAGGGGTGCCTTAAGGGTGCACAAGGAGGGAGCATAGGCCAACCTATCAAGATTCATGGGGTATACTAATCCAATATATGAGCATCAATATTGGGGGTATACTAATCCAATATATGAGCATCAATATTGGGGGTATACCGATAACAAGATGCTAGTGATTCCCAATGAGCCCGAGATTTTGGTTCATTCCGATGAGTCCACGAATTTGTTGGAAGTTGGGTGGGGTGGCTAAGCCATGGAAACTTCCTAGGAAAATTCCAATGTCTATTATATGATCCACATATAAGTTACAGTAGAGGGCCCATGTCATAGTGAGTAAGACCATCCGGAATATTGAGGGTGTTAGAAGGTTGATAAGATGGTATGATTTTGGGAGGGGGTGCATGAGGGTGGAAGCAGACCATACGAATGGGTTGATTTGATGCATGATTGTATAAATAAAACTGAAGCACAATGGTGGTACTTGATTGGTGTATAATTGTGTGACATGATCACATACTAAGAATTTAGTAAGAGTAATCAATCACAAAGTTAAATAGGGCTCTATATTTGTGAAGTGTAGGTACGAGAATTACTTGTGATGTCCACACGAGTAGCTCTCGCCCTCACATGAGTAGGAACCCCCCCTTAGTATTTAGGAGTTGAAGTGTCATGAAGCTAGGTTGTGGTGACATTGGGCACTAGCTTTTCCCGTGCTTACCCTTCATCGCACTGAGATCTGTGACCTTGATCAAGGGTGCTAATTTGAGCAATAACAACTTAGATGAGTTGGCATGAGGTTGACTGCATTTTTTACCTTTGGCACACTTCTTGAGGAGTTTGTTGCACATTACCTTTTTACCTAGGGTTTTTTACTAGTCTTTGACCCTTGAGACACTTGGCATCTTCATTTATGAGAGCATGCCTTCATTTGAGGTTGATTCATTCATAATTTAACTACCAAAAGTGGTATATTGCACCTTGGAGGACTCATTCATACCACACTTGCCACCTTCTCTTGGAGCATTTATCACATTTGACTTGGTTTGTTAGAGGGTGACCCTATTGAGATGGTTTTGGTACATTGTTTCAATTATTTTGATGAGAGTGTACCTCCTTGTAGTGGTTGATTGGTTGTAAAAATTGTTATCACACAATGTGTAGCTACCCACTAAAGGTATCCTATTCAGGATGGTAGAGGTGAGGTAGCTAACTGGTGACACCGCTAGGGCCTCGTCCACTACTAATGAAAGGTAGTTGTCACACCGGACTGACTCTTTTCACTTTAAATCAATCCGAAGAATGATCAAGGGGGAGACCTTACTAGCCTATATGGGCTAGTGAACCTACTCAAGACACTCTGAAAGATAGCCAAATGATGTGCAAGGTGAAAGGTGAGTAAGTAAGTCTAGATCTAGGAAATGAATGTGGTAGGTGTGGTTAAAACAAAGTTGGGGAGGCTTAAGAGAAAGGAAAATTTCCCAACTTATAGTGAAATGTACCACAAGGAGTTTAATAATGTAGATATAGATAGATCTATTCTAAATGAGGAAAACCTTAATTAGATCCACCTAGGGTTTATGCAATTATGGACAAAGTGAACCCAAAAGAGTAGATCGGGAGGGAAAATGAATAGATCTAGATGCTTGAAGAGTAGATGTGTTGATATGAGGCGGGTTCAAGCATACCCAACTGATAGATCTGAAGAGTTGACCAACAGCCCAAGGAGGGCACCCCACCTAGATCCAAGGGTAAATCCAAGGGTAAATGGAGTCAAATTTAAGTGAAACTTTAGATCTAGGGTTTCAATAATTATTCCTAAGCGGGTTTTAATGGTCATCATCAACTAAGTACTCGATCTATTAGATCTAAAAAACTAGGGTTTGAAAGAAGAGGGTTTTATGGTGACAACTATATTAAACCCCAGAAAAATAAAATAGTTGCAAACATACCTAGAAATACTTTCTACTAACCTTGTATGGTGAGTGTTTTCCATGCAATGCGAAGTGAAATCGACTTCCCCTCGAAGATACCAAGTTTCCCTCCTCTTGCAAAAGAGATCTACCTAAGAATCGATTTGCAAAAAGAGAGAGAAAATCGATGAAGAAAGAAACAACGAGCATTAATATGATCACAAGATACAATAAAGATACTCCCTAAACTCAAAACAATTTGTTGAAGAAGTATGGAGCTCAACCACAATAGCGCCCCCATCAAATCGCCCTCTTCACCAATGATACGACCACCTGCAAAAGTGTTAGCAAAGCATAGATACGCAAGAATACTAGAAAGATAAAGACTTTCCAATCACCCTCTTCACCAATGGTACGACCACCTGTAAAAGTGTTAGCAAAGCATAGATACGCAAGAATACTAGAAAGATAAAGACTTTCCAATCTCCATACAAGACATTCAACAAAGCTTCCAAGAGATTTTGCAAAACCATTTTACTATTCCCAAGAGCTCAAGAGGTAAAAGTCCCTTTACAATGAGAGAACATCTCAATATATAGATATCTCAGATACAAAATCCCTAGCTCCAAAAAACAACTAGGATCAAAAGATAGATCATAATAATCAATGGCTAAGATAAGCCAGATACATCACACATAAATCACTCAAAATAAGAGGGACGCACCCACTCAAAGATGCCCTAGGGGGGACGCTCCACATGAAAGATGTACAAAATATAACACAACACATGGTGGGGGCTCGAAGGTAAGACATAATCCTTCTCTAGTATGTTCCCATGGCACAATCATAAAGTATAATCAATGATCATAACATAAAGTGACTAAAGTCACTAGGTTGTGCCCCTCAAAATACATAAAAATGCCCCCAAGTGGAGAATTCTAGGATGTGTTAACCCCATGGGGAGGAAAACTGATGCCAGAGGATGAAGATGACCTCAACAATATGCCTCAAACTAATTCCATTCCATTTCCTTGCCTCAATTACCCAAATCGATTTATTCATTAGCCATTTTCATTATTTTGATGCATCAAAATATTGCATCGAGAAAATAAAACTGCTCGTATCTTACTGCTGACTGAACTTGGACGTTAACTGACTACAAAAATGAACTTGGAACCATATCAATATGGTAATAGTGACTGGCTACACTCTATGTGCCTCTATGGCGCCCTAGGCCAAATTGCTACAAACTGATAAAATGACACATATGTCAAATGAAAGTGCCTGAAACTGAAAATTGAGTGCATCAATGGGCTCAAAATGTCCAAATCCACTAGGAATGAGTAGTACTCATACATCATATGTCCATAAAAAATATACGTCAGAGGCCCCATCCATGTCAAAATAAAAATAATAATAAAGCATGTAAATGTTGATAACCATAAAAATAACACAAGGCATCATAACAAACCATCATCTGAAGCATGAATATGTCAAATGGACATTGATAGACCACAAATCATCATCATCTATAACCATAGGCCAAAACTCATCCCAGATCATGCTGCTGACTTGCCCAAACTGGGTTTATGGGTTGACCAGGTCAAAAATTATCAAAATGATGACCCAACTAAAAATCTGTGATGTTGCATGTACATAATGGATATAGCATGCTCAATTATCTATGTTAGCAGTAAGAATTAAGTACAAGTGGCTTTTAATGGTGAGTATAAGCACAATATATATAAATAATATATCTAAATCAAAGTAAGTAGCTGCTCTAAATAAGAACCTCCAATGCATACTCATTTATAGATTTGGCCATTTTGTTAGTCAAGGGTGAAGGTGAATAAAACAAGGTAAGGCCAAGGGAATGACTTGATACTTGACACAATGAGCATCTAGGATGAAGGAAAAGGGAATCCACACAACACATAAGCTGGACTAGGTGAACAATAGGGAATGGCGGTGTCTCGCAGATGGGTGGAATGGTGAGAATTCTCCACTAGACTCTAGATAAGCAACCCTTTTGAAACAATTTATTTGCACAACAATAAAACACTACTCAACCTTCAAAGGCAAGTGCCCTAGAAAGCCTTCTGGGCTTCCAAAAAAAGACAAAGACATAGCCATGACAGGTCGGTGTCTCCCTGTTGTTCTGTAGGGGAAAATGAAGCATACATTATACAATGAATGAGTGCTCATCCTCTGTCAATTAACGCTTTTTAAAACATTTAATTTATTTTATTAACTAGCCATCCTCCAAGAGCAGATGCCCTGAATAGCTTGGTAAGCCTCATATAATGACTCGGTATGACCTCCATTGCCCACCACTATCCATAGTGTGATGGAGTGACCACCCTGTTTCCCTTTGGGGGCAAATGACCTCACATCATACAAAAGATGAGTGCTCGTCTCTTGAAAATTAGTTGGCTTTTACATTTAACTTGCAGCAATGTTTAAAAACACTTTTGTTTTGTTGGCTAGGCATCTATTTAGATAAAACATTTAGGTTCCAATGCCTTAGTGTCTAAAGACACTTTTGGTAAAGACTACTTGTGTTTAAGACCTAAAGGAAGACAATCTATGTGATAAGAATCACACAAACCAACACCGAGATAGAATTTAAACATGGAGACCTATTCCAACATAGAGGTGAAGGTGGGGGAAATCCTAAATGTCACTAGTCAATATACAAGTCAGGGTTAAACAAAAATAAGGAAAGGCAACAAATGGTTGGAGACAATGAAGATGGTGCCAAGGCTAGGAAGTTGTGTCCATACTACAAGGGAAATGACCAAATCCATACTACAAGTAGGGCATGACCAATGAGTATACAAAAGAATCCCTTGGACATAGCAACTAGATCACTTATATTTTAGATTCCAGTAAAAACCAATAAAACATCACCAAAATACAACCACTATCAACCAAGTCTCACTACTAAAATAGACAACAAAGTATAACCAAAATCCATATGTACAAATCCATATGTCACCTGGGTCATATACCTGCACTTGATCTAAACAATTTGAAAGGCAGTGAAGAATTGCCACTGCTGTACATCATGGGAACTGTCATAACTCTGCTTTGGGTCATGAAAATTGCTAACTCAGTCATCAAATTTGGGGCCATGAGGCTCAGTCATGGCATTGGACTAATCAAATTGAATGCTCTGGATCTACTGAATGAGAGTGATCATCAACTGGAAGCTCATCATCTGTTGATCTCAAAGTAAAGGACCGACTCAAAGATATGCTCAGGACTGTTCAAGAACAATGGTAGCCCGACTACTATATATGTGACAACAAATCCCTAACCCAACTAAGTTAAAAATATTTCCCACTATGGTATTACCTTGTAACTTGGTTATGGACCTCCGTCAAATGATTTGCTTACTAATGGTTGTAGTTTATTGTTTGAGTCATAGGTTTGTAAATACATTGCCGGTGGTGAATTTTGTTGGCACACTGAATCTCATGATTATCCTATCTTCTAGGAAATCCATGGTTAGCATAAAAGTGACTTTTTTGGTGTGAATGGCTTCCACCTACTTTGTGAAGTAGTCGATCGTTGTAAGGATCCATATATATCCATTGCTTGAATTTTCCTTAAATTGTCTGATGAAATTAATGCCCCGTTGTTGCAACGGTGCTTCAACTAAGATTGGTTGTAAAGAAAAAGATGCTAACTTTTGTTTTCCTATGAACAATGGATACAACTTGCATGCTTTGACAAATATTGGCACAGACGACCAATAATACCTTTCTCTTTGTAGAAATAATAGATCAATGCTATGAGCAATGATGCTAAGAAGAAGCACAGGAAATAGATCCTGCTACTAAGAATTCTCACAAGCATACACATGAAAAATAGAGAGAATAAAAGAGACCGAATCACATGAATGAAGAGATGAATAATGGTGTGTATCCTTCCATTGAATAATGATAAATAATAGTGTACATAAATAGTACATCCCTCATAGGAAAATCGAGTTGTATGGAGATAACTCATAAAGCTCAAAAAGGCTGACTTACCAAAATATAGCAAACCCCCATAGGTGGCTAAAGCACTTCCCAAATCTATCAAGGACCTCACTGGTTGGAAAAAACATGAGTGAGTTGTCAAGGAGATGGAAAAAACATGCTAATCCTAGAAAATGGAGGAAAAGTCATGAAGGATGGGTTGGAAACAAAAGCACCTAGTTTCCTAGTTTGACTAGCTTTATCTTATCCATAGAAAAGCAGAAAAAGAAGAATAAAGCAGAATCTGTTGTAAAGTGCTGTATACTAATTCTGGATGGTCAAAAAGTAGTCAAGATCAACCCAGAATTAGAAATAAATCATTCCTAGGATATAGATGGCATGTATTGATTTTAAGGTGCAAGTGGATGCCAACTAATTAAGCTAGTGGGTGAATAATTAATCAAATAATGATTAATTATTTTGTCTTAAGTTATGAGTGGGTTTAATATATTCCAACACCCCCCTATAAGTCTGACTTTATGATGGTATGACAAAAAATATGGATGCATATAGGTCCCATCAACAAGGCTATGTTCACCCTTTAACAATTATTATGTCCATAAAAGTGAGGAAAGAGGCAAAACCACATGGGGAAAATCCTCCCTCAAGAAAGGACAAGGCACAAAATTTTGAAATAATATGTCTTCAACATATCCTTATCTTCACTTGAATGAGCTGAGTGAACTGCTTCTGGATGGAAGACTTGTTGAAGAAATTATGAACTCCATGATCATGCGCTGGAGTGTAGAACCTGCAAGAAGGAAGAGGAGAGACTCCTTGTATCTCATCATTTGATGAAGTAGGAGCATTATATGAATGCTTCTTGCTACTGTCAAACTCTGATCTATAAACATAATCTTAAATGGAAAAGAGATCTATGCATACTCCTTCCCAAAGAGTACAAAAATTAAGACAATTTATTTCACACCCAATTCCTTGAATAGCTGCAAAATTGTGATGTGAATCACATGTCAATCTTCCAATCTGATGTAGCACCTATATAGATATGATATGAGGCTAATAAAACTCTGATGTATTAGAAATATTAGCATATGGAACAGCAAGGACAAAGGTTTCAGTGGCTCCATGAGGATATAGGGCTAGACTAGGAAAATTACGAGCAACTGGGGAAAACTGATAGGTGTAAAAATTTTGAATGATGGATGGGCATAAGATCTGCACCATAAGTGTTTAGAATAGATCCAAACATGTTTAATAACAGTCCAAAGATGACTAAGGACATGGATAACCAGCCATTGAAAGATAGGAAAGACTTCAAACCATGTAAGATAAATATCACTGCATAAGAGACCAATGAGGAATCAACTAGTGAACTTGGGATTTGTATAGTCTTAGGATTATTCAAAGGTATGGTAGGTGGTATGATATGTGTATCAACTTGAAAATATGATTCTAAATCAGAATGCAAAGGATCATATAAGCATATCAGTAGACTCATGGGAATACAATGGTAATGAATCCTCCGTATGAAAGGCCTGGAAGAATGAGATGTTCACAATCTTCAAGGAGGTTCTGAGTATTGATGCCAAGAACAAAGGTGGAGACGCTAAAGCACATGAGATCAAGTAAGGTAAGTGGTATGACACAAATAAGGCTTGATTTGGCTAAGCAAACATCCTGGAAATCATTGGGTTGCGCACCATCAATGAGAGAGGTATGCACAAAGCGTGAAGATTCAGGCACATAGATCTCAGAATCTAAGATAGGAGATATAGAGAACAATGAATGGGTGATAGGATCATCATCAATATCAAATAGTAGCTCCATATTTTATTTCTTTTTCATCATTAGTATCACAAGAAGAAAAATCACCTTCAAGAGACACAGAAAAAGATGGCTTTTCAATATTTGCTTCTTCATTGGAGGAGGAAGCATTCGAATGAAAGAGGGTAGCAGTATCATGAACTATATGAAAAACTTTTTCATTATGATCAACTTCATTAGAGAATGTAGAGGCCAAGAAATCTTGAGAGAGAGAACAAGAGGAGATGTTGAGTTCACTCCATGCTTCATCTTCTATTTCCTGCAAACCAAAAGCTTTGTCCAAATTCTTCCAAAGCTCAAATGGATACTTAGCAGAATCTATGAGATGATGTATATTTGGAGACATTGCCAAACACATTATTCCATAAGCTCTATCACGATTATTTAGCCAATAAATATTCTCTTCATAAGACTCAGGTTCGCTCAATGCACCAATGGAGACATCAAAGAGACATTGCCTCTTCAAGTATGCGCTCATCTTTGGATTCCAATCAGCATAGTTGAAAGGAGATAGTAGAGGGACTTTTGAATCCATATAGAAGTTGTTGATATGCTCTAGAAGATACTCTCTGCAACTTGCAAAAACAAAACTAGGAGAAAATCTTGTAAGCTAGACAAGCTCTTTTTCAGAGAGGGATAGGAGACTGGAAGCGCTCCTCAACTCTGTAGAACTTGATCAACCTTGCTGCTTTGATACCATGTAGGAGATGGCAAGGTTATGCTCCCTGTAGCTCTGATACCATGTAGAAATAATAGATCAATGTTATGAGCAATGATGCTCAGAAGAAGCACAGGAAATAGATCTTACTACTATGAATTCTCACAAGCATACATAAGAAAAATAAAGAGAAAAAAAGAGACCGAATCACATGAATGAAGAGATGAATAATGGTGTGTATCCTTCCATTGAATAATGATGAATAATAATGTACATAAATAGTATATCCCTCATAGGAAAATCGAGTTGTATGGAGATAACTCATAAAGCTAAAAAATGCTGACTTACCAAAATATAGCAAACCCCCATAGGTGGCTAAAGCACTTCCCAAATCTATCAAGGACCTCACGAGTTGGCAAAAGCATGAGTGAGTTGTCAAGGAGATGGAAAAAACATGCTAATCCTAGAAAATGGAGGAAAAGTCATGAAGGATGGGTTGGAAACAAAAGCACCCAGTTTCCTAGTTTGACTAGCTTTACCTTATCCATAGAAAAGCAGAAAAAGCAGAATAAAGAAGAATCTGCTGTAAAGTGTTGTATACTAATTCTGGATGGTCAAAAGGTGGTCAAGATCAACCCAGGATTAT
>LPNX010218188.1:588560-630588 GCA_001517045.1 Pseudotsuga menziesii | reverse complement strand
CTGACATAGCAGTGAGCACCAATGCACAACTTCTCAACTGGATGCTCATTATTGTAATTGCATAACACAGGCATTGTTATTTGGTTTATTTGAAGCATTTAAGTTTTACACCATTGTGATTTTGAGCACATACACTCGGCATTCACACACACACTTATGTCTTGGCCAACTTGTCTCTGAACTATACATCTGTTATTTGAATCAATATCTACTATCAAGATTCAATATTTTCTCTATTACAGTAATTTGTATAATATATATATATATATATATATTTTAATATTATATATAACGTGTCCTCCGTGTCCTGATTCCGGGGGTCGCCGTGTTCGTGTCGGATACTCGTTTTTCCGTGTCCTCTGTGTCCCGTGTCTTCGTGTTAGGTGACTTAGCATATCGACTATAAAGTTATAAACTGAAAATATTGAAATATGTTCTTGATGGAATGATAGAAAAACACATCAAATGATCAAAATAAATGTCTCTCAAGAAATTAATCATCATGACTAATGAGGCAGCTAGATACTACATAATACAATGATAAATAGTAGAAATCATTGATCCCCTCTAACCCTTTTATAGGCGGCAAGGGGCACCACTCTTCCTCTGGAAGCAGTAGGGGGTCCTGTAGGTGCTTTGGATGAGTTAGGCATCAAATTGGAAGCTCCAACTACTTAAGCTATGGTGAAGGTCCAACTACTCTACAATTTTGATGAAACTTACCATGTTTAATGAGTGAAGGGTACATTTTTATTAAGGTCATGATAAAAGATTTCAATAGTCGATGCCACCAACATCAAGGTACAGGGATGGGTTGATGTGCTTGATTAAATGCCAATCCCATACCCTCATACTTGATAAAATCCAGTGGAATTGTTGAAATCTTGAAATCCTGAAAACTATTAAGTCTCTTGAATTCTAAAAGGGATCTAAAATTCTACTTTTTGCATATGAAGTCCGATGAGGTTGGAACCACTCTCAAACATCCCGAAACTATTAATGGCAATGTTAAAAATTTAAGTAAAATGATAGAAAATGAAAGTAAAGGAGAATGTCACTTTTACTTTAAGAATTTAATATTACCATTTAATACTTTAAGAATTTAATATATTTAGTTTTAATAACACTGGCAAAAACTTAACCCATGAATTTTTTTTTCAAATTTCTTGCAATTTTTTTTAGCAGGGCGATATTTTCCAAAATCTCCCGATATATTCCCAATATATCGCGACATATTGAATATATCGCGATATATTCAAAATATTTTTTTCAAATTTCTTGCAAATTTTTTTAGCAGGGCGATATTTTCCAAAATCTCCTGATATATTCCCAATATATCGCGACATATTGAATATATCGCGATATATTCAAAATATTGAAAATATCGCGATTTTTTAGTGGCAATATATCGCCAAGGGGAATGACTCGCGATATATGGCGATATCGCCGATATATGTAACTATGTTTTAACTTTTATATAAGAACTTCAATTTCAGAAATGTATCAGAATTCATATAAGTTCATTCTTTGAAAACAAAAACAAATACAATTAGTCTTTGAGGGGCTAAAATGCTTATTACTCAACTAAGAATCAATTCCACCAACTGTGTTGTGAAACTAGACGCTGGAAAAGACCAAATGAAGCTTGGGAAGAAAAAGTGTGTACTTTTTGCACCTCCGGAAAAGTGGAAACAAAAAAGCATTTCATTTTAAAGTGCGAGGCCTTCAAGGACAGCAAGGACACTTATGTGAATATCTTGACAACTAATTTTTGGGTTAATTTATTCAATGAAGAGACCATAGTGAAATTGGGGGAGCTCATCATCAAGCTGAACAGGAAAAGAGTGGAAATGCAAAGATCAGCAGGAAAGACAGTCTGTCCCATAGTCTATTTTTAACCTTGCGGACGTTAAAAACAATTTCTCTTTCTTTCTTTGTTGCTTTTCCTACATTTTTTTTATCTGAAATTAAATTTTAGTTTGTATATTAAATAAACCATTTCAACTTGAAATTTATTTTTAAGAATAGCTGGAATATCCAAAAGGTTTTGGCAACAAACTTGAAACAACCCATGTGAAATCCATTCTATTAGGGCTACTGTTAATTATTCTTCTTCAATTACCTGAAAGTGTAGCACCAAGAAAACAAATGTTTCCTTATTCCCATACAATTGGGAAATTTTCATTTCCTACAAAGACTAGAAAAGTCTATGTAAAAACATGTGCAATGTTTTCCACCAATGCAACCCATGTGAAGGCAATTATATGACGAAGGGTTTAGAATGTGAATTATTCTTTACCGTGTGAATTCTTCTTCTTCGATTATAAGTGTATAAACAAGCAAACACCTGTTATCATATTCTCTTGACCAGATGTAGTCCCATACAGTTGGGGGTTTCATATCCTCCTAAGACTTTAGGACAGTCTATGTGAATCCTATGTACTCTTTTTCCTTGCGAATGCATCTGTAAAGGCTATGCTAGCCTTTTGCACTGTTTGATGTTATATTTTAATGTAATAATAGCTAGAAATGTGAATTTTTTAAAAAGAATTGTCTGATTATATTGGCAGGTTTNTGTAAAGGCTATGCTAGCCTTTTGCACTGTTTGATGTTATATTTTAATGTAATAATAGCTAGAAATGTGAATTTTTTAAAAAGAATTGTCTGATTATATTGGCAGGGTTTGGGTCTGAAATCTGTTAAAAACTCTGGAGTACGACTAGGTCATGGAATCCAGTAAAGAACAATTCTTTCATCTCACCTATTTGGCATTCAAACTGTAATCTTAAGACTGGTAAAATTCAGAAAGGCTTTACCTTCTCCTCAACCAAATGTGATGGCTTAACAAGCGACAATCTCATCTTCACATGTAGTTTATTCTCAACTTAGCAAAAGTATAGAAAACTCTCAATTTACATGTAGAAGATCTCTTGTACAAGTAAAGAAAATTCTTCGCTCTCGATTCACATGCTAACTAGGCTGACAGATGACGTGTCCCTGCAACTTGAAAATAAAGAGTAGCTCAGTACACGCTTGACTGTACACAGCCTGCGCTGAAGGGCCTACTCCTAGAAGCGGATTATTTTTACTGATGACAGACAGACCAGGTGTTCAAACAATTGGCCCGCCTCTACAAGCTTAAAATATGACACTTATTTATCTTAGTCATGGTTCGAACCCACGACCTCGCCCTTTCAGCATTTCTTTCCAGTTATTAAAAGTTCATACCTATCATCCAAAATGGCATTTTGTAAAAATATCGAATTGTTATTCATAATAATAAGATTTGAACATGAATTCTGTGATTTAATAATAAAAAGGTTGTATAAAAATATTATAGTATGCTTGCATTATCATTTTATTTTATGTTTTATATAAGAACTTCAACTTCAGAAAAGTACCAGAATTCATAGTTCATTCTACAATTAGTTTTTGTTGCTTTTCCTATAAATTTTTTTATCTGAAATTAAATTTTAATTTGTATATGAAATTAACCATTTCAACTTGAAATTTCTTTTTAACAATCCCTGGAATATCCAAAAGGTTTTTGCCATTAATTTTAAATTGACAAAAAAACAGCCCATGTGAAGGCCATTCTATTAGGGTTACAGTGTTAATTATTCTTCTTCGATTACCTAAAAGTGTAGCACCAAGAAAACACATGTTTCTTTATCCCATACGATTGGGGAATTTTCATTTCCTCCAAAGACCAGAAAAGTCTATGGAAAACCTGTGCAATGTTTTCCCCCACCAATGCAGCCCATGTGAAGGCCATTATATAACGTAGGATTTACAATGTGAATTCTTCTTCTTCGATTATAAGTATATCAACAAGCAAACACCTGATATCATATTCTCCTGACCAGATGTACTCCCATACGGTTGGGGTTTCATATCCTCTAAAGACTTTAGGATAGTCTATGTGAATCTTGTGTACTCCTTTCCTTGCGAATGCATCTGTAAAGACTGTACTGGCCTTTTGGACTGTTTGATGTCTAAAGACTTTAGGATAGTCTATGTGAATCTTGTGTACTCTTTTCTTACGAATGCATCTGTAAAGACTGTACTGGCCTTTTGGATTGTTTGATGCCATATTTTAATGTAATAATAGCTATAAATGTGAAATTTTTTAAAAGAATTATCTGATTATATTGACAAGCTTTGGCTCTGAATTTTGTTAAAAACTATGGAATACGACAAAACTTTGTTTAACACAGATTTGAGATGGTATGCATTTATCCTCAAATAAACAAGTTTTTCACAAGGAAAATGCCCCAAGATGCTAAAAGAGGCAGAGCTTTGAATGGACTAGTCATTGTATTTCCACACCATATTTTGACTCCTGAGTGATTCCTCCACATTTTCCCTTCCGCATGCATTCTTCAATCCTATTTGAGCTTCAAGTTCTTCCCACACTTGAAGAATATAAGGGCAATTAAGAAACATATGAGATAGATTTTCCATATTCATTTTGCAGATAAGGCATCTTGCAGGCCCATTCCAACCACTTATTTGCATATAATCCCATGTTGTGAATTTGTCGTTAAGAGCAAGTCGTTTATTAGTCTTTGCTTTGTATTGTTCGCTAAGATTTCACTACCAATTTCCAGAGCATGAGAAATATCTTTTGCTATGGAAAGATTTTTTGAGTGATGCCATTAATTATTTGGTTAAAATACTTAGTTTAATTCAATTGGATTTAGAAAAGAGAACCGTTATTAGCATTTTTGTTGGCTGTGTACTTGATGTTTATAGGTTAGTAATAAGCCATGTTTCAAAATCATGGGACCTGTTAAAGTGAAGAGGCAAAGTTCCATCAAGTTCAAACATGGTTGTTAAGATTGGTGTTTGAGAGTGAAGTTTCATATTCATCCAAAGTTGTCCCCAAAGGTCCCCCAAATTATACATAAAATAGCATCATTTGGGTATGACAACAAAAAGGTCCCCCAAATTATACCATGTTGGCATTTAGTAACAAAGTCTAGTATACACACACCATCATCTTCATAGTGTCATAACAACTTTTGCAATGAATCTCTCCCTGATTATGACCCTTATATATTCCATTTGATTAAATTGGAGATAAGGGTTTGCTTTTCTATTGGTTGGAATCTATCTTTGGTCGAGAGGAACCCATCCAGATACATAATTTTTTCATTACGAAAAAGTGGGTAATTTATGTGGTGCGCTCGCCCACCTTATGCTCCTAATGTTCTTCTCTCATTAGTTGCTCTAGTTGTGAGGGAAACTAGTGTATTTTCTAAGGAATCTCTTTGTGTTATGCATTTTCTTGTCATTAATTTAGATCCACTCCTAGAGATACCAATCCATTGGCATCTTAACTCCCCAACCTATGGATATGGTGATTAAAATTTTAGAAGAATGGCAATAATTAGGAGATTTGTTTAAGGGGATCTAGATGGCGGTTAGATGATAAGCACCATCGTTTCTTATATGATCACACTGGATTTGTGCTCTACATTTTAACCATTGTGGTCTTCCTAGTTTGACAACAACTCCTACAATGAAGCTCTCATTCATTATGTTCTTTAATATTTTTCATTTTATTACAATAGTGATTATCGTTGTCTCTTTGTACCGGTGAGAGTGTAGATGGCTCTCCCTTTGCCATGGCTCTCTCTCTTTGTACCTCAGGGATGGTCGAGGCTCCCACCCCTTTAAAAAGCCCAAACAAACAATTCGGCCGATCGTTTATGCCATAGAGTAGAGTTTGGATTCCATCCCCAAGCATTGTGTCCTTCAAAAAGAAAGATATACTAGTGAAAACCTTCTCCATAATCTATTCCTTTAGACGACACTATGTATACACATGAAAAGAGGATTCATATTATCCCCTTTGAGTATATTCCTGGGTTCGCTTTAAATTTGTCGACAGGTACCTTTAAGCGGTCTCTATGGTGTACAATTGGTGTATCATGCATATTTCTAGGAAGATCTCCCTACAACAGGGAATTTCAACTTTCAAAAACATGAATTCCGAGGCTCATGGTGATGATAGAAGGTTTGAAGATAATGATAACTTGGAAATTTATGGTAATTCTTGGCCTCATGATCATTTGAGAAGAATTTGGTATATGAGGCCAACTTGCCTTGATGTGTGCAATGCCATCATCTAGGTGATTTGAGTTTCACCGAAACCACAACCAATGTATTTATTTTCAATTTTTATGTGTTGAATGTTGAGAGGTT
This sequence comes from Pseudotsuga menziesii, assembly GCA_001517045.1. Taxonomy (NCBI): domain Eukaryota; kingdom Viridiplantae; phylum Streptophyta; class Pinopsida; order Pinales; family Pinaceae; genus Pseudotsuga; species Pseudotsuga menziesii. Next base: position 624,378 of record LPNX010218188.1, on the reverse strand, counting down.
GATAGGGATTGTAATCCACTTTCATTTAAAGACACAAAAAAATATTAGGTCTCAAAACAAGCACCATCAATGAATATCGACAATTGTATCAAATGGTAGACACATTGGAGCATAGCCTACAAACAATTCTATATACAACAGTTTCTGAATGTGCATATGTAAAGACTAACATTACATATAACTCATATCTATAAGAAAGAGAAGTAAGCAAATGACTAATTTTCAGATGCCACTTAATACTCCCTGCCAAAATCATCTTCCTACAAGGTGTTTAAGCAATAATAAGATTTATTTATGTTTGACGTCTTGCAGAAAAATATATAAATAATAAGACACCACTATGTAAGGCAACTAAGGAGAAGCCACGGGATTTTCCTCCTTTTTGTTCTTCATGAGTTGGGAGTAGTTTCTTCCTATGCTATTCCCTTTAATTGTTTCTCATATAGTGGTATGGACTGGGGAAGCACTTTTGCACTTTTTTTTTGGGTTGGAATTACTTCCCAAAAAACATGCTTTGAGAAGCTACAATGCATTATATATACTTTCATCATCTTAGATGCTAGGTCTGAGGGTTGTCTATTTCTCAGGGTTCGCTCTTGACATGTACCCTTTTAACATACTATTTGAGTGGGGTAGACTACAACGACAAACCACTCAACACCCTATATACATCACCAATGCAACCAGGCCCAATTAGTACACTTCTGTAATATTATTGTAATATTATTCTAAAAATAATATAATCTTTTTTCTAACCAAACAAATCTAGTTCAATGCAAAAACTTGTGGACTTTGTCTCTGTTGATGATTTAGTCAAAGTTAAAAGAAACCCTGAAAAATATCCTACCCTCCACTTAGAAAACCAATCCAATCCATCAAAAATTCCAGAATGGAAATGAATGTAAATTCTATAATGAACATAATCATCAATACCAAAAGCACGTGGAATGAATATCATACTTACTAGCCTTTATAGTGCTCAAGTAAGTAATGAGTTCAAATTCATAAAAAATACCAAAAAAATACTTTAATGAGTCCACAGATAAATAATAAATGCATCAAAGAATATTTGCGTTTCCTATATTCTAAAGTTAATGTAAGCTCCAACATAAAATGCATAGTTAGACATCAGCAATTACAATGTTTTATATGCAGTGAAATTTATGCTAGTTCAGTTGATGCTTGAAAATGTTAAATTTACGCTATAAAATAGAGTTGCCCTCCCTTCTTTAAGGTCAAGTCCTCATTTCTATGCCAAAGATTCCTACATTTAAGTGATATCTCATTAGCATATGCTGTTGTAATTTACTTCCATTTTACTTTATATCATGTTCATTTCCTTGATTCTTGTGTGTCAAGGTGAGATGGCAAGCTTAGGGGCTGCCATATGATTTTACTCCTATGATGATGGAGGAAGTTAGAGCTGAAACTTATCTAGACAGTTTGGAAATATGGCAGTTTGGAAATAGGGCCGTTAGGAAGTGAAATATTGTTCGCTTTTCACTTAGGTTTTATATTAGATTTCATAGCATCCCTGAGGATGAAATTCACAAGGTTACTATCTAGAAACTCAAGGTTTAAAAGTGAAATTTGATGTTTTGCATTTAAACACCAATTTGGAAAAAATATTTATAAAATTTTTATGGTATCTGAATTCGTAAAAAAACTGGAAATAAAAAACCATTAATCAAAGAATACATGAAATATTCAAGATTTGATTTTTTTAAAAGCATATTCATGTACATATATGTGGATCCAAATCATGTACATCTATGAGAATCCAAACCATTAGACACAACTATGGAAAGTGTTCCCATGTATACAGCAAGTGAGTGAGCATATAACCAAAATAGCATATAGTGCAATTCATATTTGAACAGAAATACATAAACAGAGGCAAAACACTACAGAATGAGGATTATGGTTTACAATTTATATTCATGTACATATATGTGGATCCAAATCATGTACATCTATGGGAATCCAAACCATTAGACACAACTATGGAAAGTGTTCCCATGTAAACAGCAAGTGAGTGAGCATATAACCAAAATAGCATATAATGCAATTCATATTTGAACGGAAATACATAAACAGAGGCAAAACACTACAGAATTAGGATTAGGGTTTACAGTTTTAGGACTGATTAAATTTTTCAGTTAGGCCCAAGCATCTCCATCCATACATCCTACACAGATTTAGCCAGTTAAGACCCAAAAAGCCTGTTTATTATGGGACCGTAATAAACAGTAAAGCGGTTAACTATAAATTAGAGAGTGAGGGGTCGCACTAAATCATGTAAATCTATGTGAATCCAAACCATTAGACACAACTATGGAAAGTGTTCCAATGTACATAGCAAGTGAGTGTGCATATAACCAAAATAGCATATAGTACAATTCTTGTACAAGTGAGTGTGCATATAACCAAAATAGCATATAGTACAATTCATATCTGAACAGAAATACATAAATAAAGGCAAAACAAAATCTGTGTAGGGTTTACAGTTTTAGGTTTGATTAAATTTTTCAGTTGAGCCCAAGCACCTCCATACATAAATAAAGGCAAAACAAAATCTGTGTAGGGTTTACAGTTTTAGGTTTGATTAAATTTTTCACTTGAGCCCAAGCACCTCCATACACCCTACATAGATTTTACCAGTTAAGACCCAAAAGGCCTGTTTATTATGGAACCGTAATAAACATTAAAGTGGTTAAACATAAATTTGAAAGTGAGGGGTTGCACCCTTCTTGATATTTTCTTTTCAAACATTTCACTTTATTCCAAAAGTCAGCATCTCAAAATCCAAAATTGGAATAACTCTATTTTAGTCCTCTTGTTTTCAGAAATATTCCGAGAATTTTAACTTGAAGTATGTGTCAAAGGAATAATTTGATGAACACAGAAGACCAATGGCCTCCAAATACTGAGCACGATCCCCAAAACTCTTAGGAAATTTTCCAGCTACTTTGAACAAATTTTAAGAGAAAACTTCATAGTGAAACTATTTGGTAGCAACAAGTCTTATCATGTGAAGCAACACCCATCTGCAAAATTTTAGCCAGTGATTTTCACCTTTTATAAATGCCATATCTATAATCTTTAGACCTAACTCACACAATTCAACCTTGACAATGGAGAGTCAAATTGAAGTTTTGGCATGAACTCGACTTACTGAATAATATATAACATATTTGAATAATTCAGAAAATATCAGTGATTTTCCATTTCATGAGAAGGCAATAAAATTAGACTGTACAAACACATAAACAAAAGATCATGTATATCCTAAATAGCTTTAATTTTCATAGTAGAAATAAATACTAAGCCAAGAACATTAAATTTTCAAACAGTTCAAAGGCTCAATCGTCTAAAATTTGTATGGGAAACAATTCAAAATCCAATCTGCAAAGTCCAATGTTCAAATGCCATGGATCCTGGCATAAAATGATTGATGATCAAATAATGTAATAACACAAATGATAAAATCCCCAATCCGATCTCTTATTTGTTTTACAACCCCAAATTTGCTATTATTTCTTGACTCCCATCTCCACTTTGCACCCAATTTGGAGAGGCTTATTGAAGTTATTGAGTGGAATTTGGGGAAAATCCCCAAGAGAAAACAGACAATTACGGGCTCTGTTAGATGCTTAGTAAGAGTATTGGCGTGGCATTTTGTGGAGTTTTATGGGCTGAAGTCTAGTGAATCTTGTCTCCCTTATTTTCTTGGATCTCATTGTATGCAGGGGAATTGGTTTGGATCTCTTGACATTTTGTGTATTTGCAGATTAGTTTGTGGAAAGAAAATAGTAAGGACTGGAAATTTGGGGAATTTCTTTAATTGTATGTTTCCTACTCCGCTTTTGGAGTACAGAAATGCATGCCAATGTTCTACATACATGTTTGACAACTGAAAATTACCAATTAAAAAGCTCAAAGCATATACTTGAAGTCTCATCTGAAGGTTGGCAAAAACAGAGCTTATATGCATTGCATTGAACTCTAACAAACTACAAGAGTGCCGTGTTCAAATCTTTGCTGATTATTATTAAATAGTGGCTTAAAGCATGGGCTTGTAAGCCTTTTCACATTAGATCTATTTGGCTGCATACATCGTCTCTTAAAAATTCTCTACCATTTGAAAATTCAAGAGCTTAAAAACTACAAATCAAACCCAATCTCTAATTAAAGGTAAGCTTTCTAAGAAGGTTTGTATTTGAATACATGTCAAATACCATTATCATTCTTGTATAATGCGATACCTCAACAATATCAAATTGATTAGTTGTTGAACCATATTGTGCATCATAAGCTCTGCATGTTAATTTGCCTTATTCCTTGCAAGTTTTGCAGAAGGCAACTTCTTTTATCTTTTCATTTCTGCATACCAAATCGTCTCTTGAAGCCAACCCATGCTCCATATACCTCTATCTTGCCGCTCATAGTTAAATGGAGCTGCTTATTCAAGAATGATTGCATTGGCTAATATTGGATGTTTTCTAAATCAAAATTGTACAATTTATAGGGAAGACATCCAGATGTTCCCATAAGATGCATAAAAAAATCTGAAACTCCAAAGGAAGATATGCCTAACTCTCAATCATTCTTTTCATATCAATACAAAAAAGTATTTCTAAAATTTTAGAGATGATACTTGCATAATGGTAGTAACTGAAAGATTCTTGGAAGAATTTTGGCATTATTGTTTGAAAGTTTTTTCTAATTATTGTTACAGTTTGCTGGTTTTTTGAGGAGACTTTCAGATTCAAGTATTAATTGCTGCATCTGGAAGTTCCTCATCAAAATTGGTAAATTGAAGTTGCATATCCAGGATTATTTTTGTAAACCTGGAGAATATTTACTTCAGATTTGCAATATATAATCAATTAAACATATACCTGTTGCAGATCTAAGTTGATATGGTTAATCTTTATGCAACAGAAAATAGTGGTCTCCTAGTTACTTGATTGAAGATACATACATATTCATAATCTGACATATTTTAAAGAAAATCAAAAGTATTATAAACAATGCTACGAGCAGCGCAATGCATTAAAACTTTTAGGCCTAAAGATTACTTTGTGAGCAGCATAGAAGAGCATTAAAAGTTTTCAACCTTTTTAAAACTCTTTCTCTACACAATTTCCATCGTATTCTAGTAAAGGGCCAGTCATGGTTTTGCCTCCCAGTTTGACCAAGAAAATAAAATTGCTTGTCACACTTTAAGTGAAATGAAATAAAGTTGCTTGTCACACTTTAAATGAAATAAAATAAAAAGATGTAAAGTAATACTGGAAGATAATCTAGTCAAAGCATTTTGAATCTAGTCATTCTTCCTTTCAATAAATATACTAAATGATAAAATTACTGAGTTGCGTTGGTCCACTTAAAGGTTTACAAGTCAGACTTGTCTTAAGACCCAAATTGCTATATTTAAAAAAAAAAAAAAAGGTTTTCCTTAATATTCAAAATAGAATAAAAAGTAACATTAACATATTTAAAATTGTGCCTGGTTCGCTAATAACCTATAAAATACAATGGTAAAGTAATACTATAAGATAATCTAACCAACCAATTTCTAATCTAGTCATTCTTTCTTTCTATAAATCTAAAAAACGATAAAAATACTGACTTGAGTTGGTCAACTAGTCCAGTTAAAGGTTTATAAGTCAGATTGTCTCGAGACCCAAATTATCATACTTTAAGTAAGTTGTCACTGGTTAGCTGATAACGTATAAAGATACAGTGGCATAACTAACACTAAAGTAAAAAAACATAAGAAATCACTAGAGTCACTAAACTAATATGTATTCCAATTCAGAAATGCATAGAAAACCGTGTTTTCATTAAAAAAACAAACAAAAAACATATAAATGATTTTTTTAACAGCGATGTTTGAACTAAACCTAATTGATAGTATTTATGAATGTAGGACCTACTTCACAAATTTATTTTTGAAATTTATAATGAACAAAAACAAGCCTCGCATTGAATGAAGCTTTATATTTTTTTTTACCAAAAAATAACGGTGACTTGATATTCAATAATGAATCAAAAATAAAGGTTGATTACATAACTGAGATATCAATATATCATTCCAGATACAAAATCAAACAAATACAAGTAAGTGTTAAAAAAAACAGACATAACAATCACCAAAATAATCACAAGTAAGTGTTAAAAAAAACGGACATAACAATCACCAAAATAATCACAACTTTTCACCAAGAAAACTCTCCAAGCCTGTCCATAGAGATAACAGAAAAAGCGTAGGCATTTTTTTTTTAATACATTTGTTATACAAACATTTTCAGGTGCAGCTTTAAACATTTGTTATGTACTCGAAGCTAGAAAACTAATCAGAAAGAGGAGGCAAACTACTCACCTTTTCCGGTGCTCTCTTCTAGGAGACGCGTAGATGTTGTGAGAAGCACGAAGACATCTTCTGCTGGCAGTTTAGTTTCTCCGTCAGCTAACAGAGAGATGTCATCAATTGTTCTCCTCATAGTTTCCCAGCAAACCCCAAACCCAACTTGTAGGGAATTCGAAAGCTCTGTGTCATTCATAATCTCGTGTTGTCTGGACGAGAAAGAAATCCAACAGACAGCATCCAGAACTGGGCGTCTACCAACTTTGGCACCACACAACCCTTCTCCTCAGTCATGCGCCATTACACCGCAACCGAGACGCTTAACTCAACTCCTTCAACTCCTTCTAGACTGTCACTGTAGACGAAATCACTGTAAAGAAACCAAGATTTATCAATTATAAACCTTTGTCTTCCCCAGCCCTTCCATTTAACATAATATGAAATGAAGAGAAAAGAAACGTGTTTACCTGAATGTTGACCGAGCGATGTCCTTCGGAATCGTTAGCTTTGTTCCCAAATCTTTAATGGGATACCATACCAGCAGGTGGAGATATGTCTCCGGTCTTTCAAATATTGGGAAAACGCACAAAATGAAAGAATAAATGCAAAAACAATCTAGAAACGCCATCCCATCCCATCCCAGAGAAACATTAAGAAGACTGGGAGAAATATAATTTCAGGAACAGAAATGAAATGAAGAGAAAATAACACAAAATTTAAAACGCAGCAATGCACATGAATTGAATAGAAACACGCCGAAACACTCACAGAGCCAAATGTGCAAAAGGAAAAAAACAAAATCAGAGATTGAAATTGAGTACATTTGAATCCAAAAACAATGAATGAGGATGATAGAAATTCAGAAAACCTTCTCCTCTGCCTCAGAAATCAGTAATGTGTAACGTATGAGGGTGATGGATGGAAGAATTTAATTCAGAAAACCATCTCCTCTGCCTCAGAATTCAGAAATCGGTAATGTGAAACGTATGAGGGTGATGAATGGAAGGGTTTAAATAAATTGGCGAGTGAGGAAGATGGCCAGCATCCACCCATCTAACGGCTACATAGAAAAAAAAAAGCAAAAAGCCTGCCCCACACTTCCTTCCTTGCTTGCTTTTTCTGCAACAAACAAACAGAAGAAGCAGAGTTGACGGTGTTAATGGATATGCTTTGCTTTTGTTGTGATTCGCCGTCACTCAGTTCTCTGCTTTTGTTTGTGCTTTTAATTTTCTCTCTTCTCCATCAGTGCTGGAATTAGGTTTGTATTCTATCCGTTAATTTTTGTATTCTCCAGCTCCAGCCTTCCAAGTTCCACTTTCAAATCTCAAATCATTTAGTTGAGCATTGAGCACTGAAATTTATACTATGTAAGTGCTAATTATGAAAACAATAAAAATTTTAAAAAATCATTGTTAAATGATTTTTTTGGCTTTCAGAAAAAAATAAAAAAAACCTACAAAATAGAAAAACATGGATGATAGAAATAATACTAACTTACTATTTTTCATTTTCAGTAAAATTTGAAAGAATGATTAGAATTTAGAAAGTATAATTTTATATAATAATAAGATAAAAGTATTGATATTACTAATTTACAGTAATAATTTATAATGAAGTTTTAGTAATTTTGTTGTCCTTCAAAAATAATAGTAATATAATGACGTTTTGAAAATTTTATTGCCCTACCTTTAAATTATACATTTACCTTTCAAAAAACAATTTACTAATTTTTAACCATAGTTAAGAGTCAAAATACCACCAATAACAATGAGAGTCAAATTCCAACACTGATCTCAAGAGACAATTATCTCCGCCCATATTCTTATTAAATCATAGATCATCGAATTATTATGTTTAACACTTGTTGGCAGTTTTGTGCACAATTATCATATGTTATTACTATGCTACACCAATCATGGATTCCATAAATTTTAAAAGTGTAACATTTCACAAAATCAATGTCAAATGTCAATGTTTGATTTTTTTTTAGTGTATCATATAACAAGTTTAATGACAATTTTTTTAACAATATTAACGTTATATGGATTTTTAACAATATATTAACATTTTTAAAAGAGTACAATAGAATTTTCTTACTATCCGTAAGAATTAAAAAAAAAAAGTATCACAATGTAATGTTAACTTTTTCAATTTTTTTAGTTTTTAAAGTTTTGAAAAAAAAAATATTACAATGTTAACTTTTTCCAATTTTTTAGTTTTTAAAGTTTTGAAGGTTTATCAAAACCAACTAAAACCAGATTAAGATATAAAAAGCTTTTAATTATTATCAAGACTCGAAATTTCACAAAAAAACCTAGCTGAAATAACTTAACGAAAAACATCAATTTGAACACATACATACAAGGTTTCTTACAAAGTACAATAGCAAATCCTATTTGACCACAAACTTAAGAATCATACAATAACTTCAGATCCTTCTTGAACAATGGAATCTTCCAAGATTTCTTGAAAGTGCATAATCCCTTCATCACACTAAACTACTTTTTTTGACAAGTTATCTACTTCGATGTTGTAGATCGTGGAAATATGCAAAAGAGATATTTGATTGAAAGAGTTAAGCAAGTGTTTGGAAACTTTTTGCACCAATGATGAAGCTGAATAACTTGAAGCTTATATTTTTTCTTTCTCTATTTTCTACAATACCTTCTAATCACCATAAAAGCTAACTTATTCATACCATTTTTTATAGAAAAAAGAGAACTCCCCATAGGCCCAATAATTTTGTTCGCTTCTAATTCCACCTCCCATCCATATATTAAAAAAATTATTTTCATTGATCTTAACAACCATTCCATTCCCACATCTTCCCTCCAATGAACATTGTCTACACTAAGCCATTCTTTATAATTGAAAAACCATTTTATAAAGATTGATTAAAAAAATAGATTTTGATATATTAACTAGTTTTATTGCCTAGAAAGGCTTTTTACAACCAAGTGAAATGGAAAGTGTAATTTAGTGCTCAACTTATAGTTGACAAGTGGCAATTTTATAAAATAATAAACTATTAACTAATTAATGGTTTCTTACAATGTCCACTCTAAGGTAAAGTTGAAATATAATTGAAATCATTTAATTGAAATATATATTTCTTTGGTTTTTAATTAATTAATATATATTTTAATTAATTAATTGTCCATTGAATGTAGTTTGGGTGGTTGGGAGGAATGATAGTCACCCTCTCTAATTAGGTTCAATTCTTGTAAGTGAGGTGGTGCTCTTGTTAAGCCCATTTATAGTATTTTGTGGAGTAATGGAATAGAGGGCTATGTAACTTATTGTGAATAATTATTTTAGTTTTTCTTTTTTGGAGATTCCCCTGAAAGAACCACATAAATATTGCTCACCTTTTATAATATCAAAAAATGTATAAAGTGTAAATTATTCAACATGTTTGATATTTTTGTTCTATTTCATTTACATTATACAATTTGAATTTATTAAGTATTGCTCTTAAAATTCTATGTTTCTAATATATATATATATTACACACAAAATATACCCTCTAAATTTGATACTGAAAAACCAAAAATAATGAAGGATTATGTATTTTTTTCTTATATTATAGAGATTTTAATACAAATTACAATGCTGGCTAAGCATACTATAAAGTCATGAGAGACTATAGTCTTATATGATGCTTTACAATATTCTTATCTCTATGTGTTCGCAATCCTACTCATACTATGGAATAATTAATAGCTAATGAAAAATAAACCATTTTTCTTTCTTCTACTAAATTCCTCAAAAGAGAGAAACTGAAATAACTAATCAAAGAACTATGAGAAAAAATTTGATGCTCTATCCATCCCTTCCAATAAATTCTCACCCCATTTTAAATAAGTGTTTTCATCGTGATTTAAGTCTACAACTTTACATATCTAATCATAAACTTTATTTTCAAATTTCTGTTGATTTAAGGGAATTTTGTCATTGATCATAGTTATTTTGAGCAATATATATATATATATATATATATATATATAAAGGCTTTGTACTCTCAACTCATAATTGACTATAATTTTTTAGTTATTGGTTCCAATTTAATTGTCCTCTAAACACATTTAGAGGGGATTGCTTCCAAATATTACATTTGGAGGGGATTGTTTCCAAATATTACACTCATTTAATATATGTTTTAGTCATGTTTTTTATTGTCTTATGCTAATTATTTTTTTTTCTTTGATTTTATATAAATGTACATTTAATTATTTGATTTGTATATGTGATTTATAGACAAGGCATCCTCATGACCTCACTTTCTCATGTGTGTGGATGTGTAGCAAAGCACATATATACAACCAAGTTCAATAAAGTCCAAGGCATATTAATTAAGAATTTTCTAGTTTCTGTTTTTGTTGTTATGAATTTGTTAAGTGTATATCAATATGGTAAATGTGTATATAAACATCTAAGAAGTATATATATATATATTTTAAATTGAGAGAAAGTTTGAAGTATTATCAACTTTCACATTGCATGAAATCTATAATCAATCAACGAACAAAATGTAGATTAAATAAGAGAACTTGATCACTATGAAAAAGGTAAAAACAATGAGATTTTGCATTGCCTTAAGGTTGATTTCTATAAAATAGTTTGCTTGTAAATATCTCACTCATTTAATATATGATTTTATATGTTTTCATTATTTCACATAGATTATTCCTTCTTCTTGAATTTTTCTAAATGTGCATTTAACTCTTTGATTTGTTTACCATGATTTGTAGATGAAGCATTCATGGCCCTCACTCTCTTCAATACTTGGATGTGTAACAAAGTGCATTAGGAAATATGGTTGAGTTCAACAAATTTCAAGTCAAGATAATGGTAAGAATTTCCTATTACTTTTTTTCTAGGTTAATTATCCTAATAGAAACCATCAAGTACTTCCCCTCATTTTGAGAATGGCACCCAGAGTAAACCTTAAATTATTTAGGTACAAGGTCAAGTCAACCGAATCCATTACAAAAATATACTCATTATCAACTCAACATGTCACATACATGAATACAACATGTGTGAGGAGGATAACACTCCATCCTACAACCACTCAGCTAGACCTAACAAGATAAAATTTCCTACCACTTTACTTTTGCTTCCATGAATTTGCAAGTGTATTCCTACATGTATTGCAATGTAGAAAATGCACATAAAAAATAGGAAATTATAATATTCCAGACAATCGACAAAAAAGATTTAAAATATCAACAACTTTGACAATGCATAAAATACATAATTATATGCAAGTGCATAATTGTAGATTAAATTAGAACACCTAAGTTTGACAACCATGAAGATGGTAAACATAGAGAGAAGAAGAGAAAATCACACATAAATTGTTACGAGGAGGCTCATAATAATGATGTGACGAGGAAAAAAATGGAAACGCATGCAATACAATAGGGGCAACCCAACCCACATCAACCATTGTCACAATGCAATATGATGAAAATATGACCATTGGAAGTTCCCATTTAAAAGTACGACTCTCACAAAGAATGCTTTACGATGTAATAATATGGTAAAGATAAAACTCGGACCTTTTAACATGCATATATGCATTCCTTTTTTGCCCTATCATCTAATAAAAATAATAATTTTCTCATTAAAAATGAAGTGCATATTTTCTTCTAATCTTTGGTAAGCATACTAAGAAAGTAATACATTGAAGTGTCTAATGTAATATTGTATTGAAATCCCATGCTTATAACCATTCCTAAATTGTGAATTTTCTATAAAGTTATGTTATGGCTTAACTTCAACTTAAAATGATAATGATAGAGGTGACAAGAGTGGGAGGGGTCATTTTCAACTTTGGAGAAAATAAAGAAATTAGTTTCACATGGGGACTTGGGAATCTGACAAATAACCAGGCAGAAATCCATACCCTTTACCTCATTCTCTCTCTCCTAATTTCAAGAAATATTAAGTCGGCTCTCATCTTAGGAGACTTCTTTTAATATGACTTATGAGAAAACACTGAACAAAATAATGAGGTAATCCTAGACAAATGAAGCAGAGAATTTAGAGCATGCTTGATTCCCTAAATGATTTTCAATTACTCTGTATTTGTCGAAGTGACAATCACAGGGTGGATGCATTGGCAAACTAGGTAACTCGATTAGAACTCTTCCAAAATTTCAAAGATGAAAATTATGCTCCTTTACATATATTTGTAGACCCAACAGATGATTACAATTAGGATCGGGATGTTTATTATAATATTCATAAATATTTCCTACCTAACACAGATTTCATACCATCTATTTTACCATGTACACAAGTAATTCAATGGATCACTAAGCATGTGTGATTAGAGGAATGGAAAATTGTGAATGACAAAGGCTGATGTATTGTCGTATTTAAGCCAAGAAACTTCTAGAGATACCGTAAAATCATTGAATTGGAAGTGCAAATGATTATAAAATGGGTTGTAGGTTTCAATAAAGATTGCAATAAGGTGCTTGAGAATGGTGGATCAAGGAGAAACAATTCAAATCAAGAGATATTGGTGGCTATCCACCTATCAAGTTAAGGAACCCTATATTTATGCTATAACATTTATCAATTAATTGCATGGAGAAAAATAGTATCATCACTTTAGGGTTTCTTTAACTTTGATGCATTCCATCATCAAAATGGGATTGATATCCAATTGGGCTGGCATTTTGTCCCATAATTTGATGAAATCTATATCAAAGGTCAAGTTCTTTGAACTTGATTCTCCACTTGAATTCTATATGTCTTTGTATTAGATGGACGTCATTTGTGCTAGCAATGAATTTAGGAGAATGGAATAGTGTTGGACTTTAACCAAGCCTTCCATGTAGGTTTATCGTCAACTCTTATAGAAGCATAACTATATGGAAAAAATTATCAAAATATATGATACTTTATCTCCATGCCTGCATGAACTTATCTTTTGCAAACAAGCACCTAGATTGATTGAGAAAGCCATCAATGTGTTGAATGAGATACTGAGTTGGCACATAGATGAACATTTTACTTATATAACAGTATGTGGAGGGACAAATCACCCTCTGACCCAAATTTGTTCCAAATGGGATGGTCGTGAGGGAGATTACATAGCATATTATCTTAATGGTTTTAATGTGGCTTTCAATAAAAATAATGAGAATTTTTTTCTAACTTACCCCCTTCATGTTGCAACATATGGGCTTGGAAATCTAAAGTTGTTGAAATGAGAGCCTATGCCATATATGAATACAAATTTAGAGAAGGGATATTTAGAAGGTATGATCCAAAATCAAGGGTAGATTCCAATTGTAAAGAAGTTGAATTCACTTAGAACTATAAGAACGAGGACTAGGAAGAAGAGAAAGCATGAATAGAGGGAGCCAAGACTTACATATAAGTACAACATAGACACTACAAGGAGAACACCCTCTAGTGGAGGTTATAGTCACGAGAAGCCCCTAATAAAAAGATCCCAAATATCCATTTCGACACATATTAATTTAAAAAAATTAAAACCCTACATGGTGCGTTCATGGTACAGTGAAAACCAGTGTGCTACTTTATTCAAGCGCACCGGACAAATATTTTTAAATTTTCATTTCAATGTATTAATATTACAATGCATTAATAGGTTTCATTGGTTTTTACGCACCACTAGTGGTGCTATGTTAAGGTTCTTGGTAAAAAACTAGTGCTCCTCACTACTTCACAAATGCACGCACCAATAGTGGTGTGTTGTCTATTTTTGTGTGCGCTTTTATCGATGTTTAAACTTTTAACACATGCACTAACATCAGTAGTAGCAGCAACAAGTTGACATGTATGATGCTTTAAGGGCATTGAAGTGAGATAGAAGGAGAGGGAATTGTACCCTCACTCCATTACTGCGTCCTCTCAAGGGATGCAAGCCTCCTCAAGTTCTATGAGGAGGCTACATCCCTAAAGGGGAACTCGAAATTTTTGTCGTAGTTGATCTTTCTGTGGGATTGCCTGACACATGCCTTCTACATTGGTCCTGATGAGTGGTTCTATCCCATTGAGGAGGATATACATTTTATCATAGGGCTATCGAGGAGAAGGGATAATTTTCCTTACTTCCCTTATGTCCTATCTGACATAGGAGAACCAAAGAATCATCTTTTCTACTCCCTGAGATATATTAGTGATGGCATTGTTGATCCAACGGATTTTCAAGTTTATAGTGGACAACAATGCTTCTCTTCTTTCGGTAGAGCAGAGGTTAGGTGCCTCTCATTGTTTGTGATGACCATTTTGCACTACACCACTGATAGGAAACACATTAATTTCCCTCTATTATATTATGTTGGTTCTTTAGTGCAGAGGTCAAGATGCATTTGGTGGTCTAGTATTTTTGGCGGTAGTTCTATTATTCTCTTGATAGATGTCTTGCATAGTCACTGCACAGTTCGAAGGATGGGACAACTTCCCTTTTGCTTCAGAATTTTTTGTTTATTTTTTGAGAGGTTTCAAGTCACAAGGTCTTCATTTGACCATCACCTTCCTAGGATGATGACTAAAGCACGAATGCATATGTGGGGATAGATACTACCCAAGAGGGGCCATTCATGATCCCCTACTGGGATCACATCTAAGACAATGGACCTACTATCCTGAGAGGATGAGCACAGTTTAGACATGGTGGTGTGTCCTTATGCCGGGTTGGATTGACAAGGATGTGCAAACATCTTCGTCACCCAATATGAGCCACTAGATGCTCGAGGAAATATTATTGTTATGTTTAAATTAATATAGTTTCATTTTATTATCTTACTTAATGCAAATAAAATTAATTCTAACACTTTATTTAGATTTTTTTATTAAATTATTTTTTGAAATTGTCTAATTATTGTTGTGTCCTATATATTTTGCAAATATTGGCACCTTTGTTTGGGATGTATCTCTCCGAATTGTTGATGTTGAGATGGATGAGGCTAAGCCAACAACTGAAATTATTGAGCTACTGAGAATAAGCATGCAATGTAGGACGACTACTAGAGATATGTAGCGTTTGGCAGACCAGTTGTTTGCATTTATGGCTGGGTAGGGAGTATGCCCTATACCAGTTCAGGATATCACGCAAGACCCTACGCTTGTTGGTATGTGGAGGGGCCTTCATGCAGATATGATGCTTATTATGCGTCATATCATTGGAGATACTATCCTTATAACAACATTGAGGGATGGCCATGACATTGAGACTTCATCTACTCCATCCGATGAGGGTGGTCATCCTCCTTCTCCAACTCCTCCTTCACTTGATCCACCTCTTCCATCACCTCACCGAGTTTACCAAGAACCATCTCATCCATCCCCACCTCCACCTCCTCCATCACCTCATCTAGCTGACCCGGCACCATCTCATCCATATCCTCCTCCATCACCTCACCAAGTTGACCAGGTCCCATATCATCCAACTCCTCCACCTCCTCCATCACCTCACTGAGTTGACCAGACACCATCTCATCTAGCTCCTCCTCCACCTCCTCCATCACCTCACCAAGTTGACTAGGCGCCATCTCCTCCTCCTCCTCTTCCACCTCTTCCATCACCTCATCGAGTTGACTAGGAACCATCTCATCCATCTCCTCCTCTACCTCCTCCTTCACCTCATCGAGATGACTAGGCACCATCTCATCCAACTCATCCTCCATCCCACTGAGTTGACTAGACACCATCTCCTCTAGCTTCTCCTCCTTACCCAATTGACTGACCCTCGTCTCATCCACTTGCTCTTCCTCCTCCTCACCATGATGACCAACCACCATCTCCTCCTCCACTGGTTGGTTGACCACCCTCTCCTCCACACATAGCTGACCCAACAACATTTCCATTGACTCCACTACACATCGATTGACCACCCTCTCCTCCATGGACAGATGATCACCCATCATCTTCTACTACAAACACAACCTCGACTATTCTAGATAGGATGCCTCTGGATGGTGGAGGTACCGATGACTTTGCATCTATTGGCAGAGGTATTGATGCCTCTAGTTCTGGATGGTGACCATATATATATGATATACCATATATTTAACTTGATATGTATATTTGACATTGACATCATGTATCATGAGTTTGATATTATTGTTTAATTATATATATATATATATATATTGGTGCATTTTTCATGTTCATGTTGATGTACTTTATTTATATGTTGATGTTGATGTGTATATAGTTGTTGAGTCATGTTATATATGCTTGCTATATGTGTTTGTAAATTATACTTGTTAGACGTGTGTGGTGATGATGTTAAACAATGCTTCTGTTTTGTTAGATGTGATTTTTAGATGTGAATGCTTGTGTTTATTAGATGTGTATGGTACATTATGCCATTAGGTGAATGGTTGTGTTTTTTTAGATGTGTCAGTTAATTGTGATTGATTTACTTTATGCATGATTGTGTTACCTAATTTTTTATGTGAATGTTAGATGGTGACTGTCATGTTTGATAGGTGATGATGATGATATATGTGTATTTTAGATGATGTTAACTAATTTTTAATGTGTATTATAGTTGATGTTTATGTTTATTAGATGGCGATGATGGTACATTAGATGATGTTAACCATCATCATCATAAACTATATTATATTTTTGAATTAACAAAAACATGATATTATAATGAATCAAAAGTAATACATGGATGTAATATATTATTATAAAGAATTAAAGGTATTATATAAATGTAATAAGATATATAAAATGTAATGGATAATTAGTACACACACTAGGATAATAATCAACTTGGAACCATTACAATAATATACTTATTATGAATTCAATATAACAATTACAAGATTAGTGATTATTGATATCATGGTTAATTTCATAACTTTATTTGTATATATTTGTTTAAATTATTTACATTTCTTATGTTTATATTTAAAAATATTCACAAAAACCTCCTGCAACAGCCAATCTCAAATATTGAAAACATACCTTCAAAGAGTAAGAGAGGATACAACACTTAAAAAACACAAAAACATGAGGATATAAGTAGAATGAGAAATTATTTATCTATTAATTTTCTTTTATGATGTATAAGGCCACTATATAACCTAAATCATGTGGGGTAATCATTCTTATTATTTCCTTACAACATGAGATAATCAACATTGATAGAGGTGAAATGTTTTGAAGGTAAATCTACAAGTATAATGCATTATTTCTAGCATTAAAAATCAATTTCAAACATCTTAACAACAGTAGCACAACCTTCTCTCTGAAAAAATATATCAACATCTTTTACATATGACTTATGAGTGTGTTGAGTATCACTTATCGCACATTCAACATAGATCCATGACTCATATAAGATATAGATTCTATGGAATAATCGAGTTCATATGTCATTCATCTATTGTATGTGTGGGACCATACAATAGCTTTGATGAAAATTGCATTTCCCATATTGTGTATATGAATGAATGCCTCTTGGACCTGCACGATTGAGGAAAGTGTGTTTATCACAACAACCTTAATCGTTGACAACTGTTTTTCCAAAAAATATTTAAGAATTCTACGCACAACTGACAAGTTCACTATCTATTTGGCAATTTCATAATACTAGTTTGGCATAGATCCCTAAGTCATTAAACATATAGATTATTAATTATAAATAACTTCATGAACCCCACTTCATTCTCTGTAAGGGATCATCCATTTTTTTTTGTTTAAATCCCATCATCTAGAGATTAGACAACTAGGCCCCTCTAATACTTGCAACATTGAGGAAGCTCTGCATATCACCAAAAATATAATCATGACTCAAACAAACTTCCATGCAATTCGAACTAGCGAATGTAATCTCGATAGAGGTGAAAGGAATTGAAGGCTACCCAAACATGTGTTATTGCAAAGATATTAATAAAGTCAGTTTAATTATTCACATGAGGTGTACCATGCGAAAGTACAACGTGTCACGTCAATCACAAAAAAGATTCAACGTAATCACACTCCTTCGAGGTGAAAGGCTTTGAAGGATACCCTAACATGTGTAATTGCAAACATATTAATAAAGTCATTTTAATTTTTCACATGAGGCATGCCATGCATAAGTGCGGCGTGTCAACTCAACCACAAAAGTGATTCAATGTAATCACAATCCTTCTGCCCTCGACTGGAGCTTGTCGTTGTATTTAAATAGCCAAAAGTGTCGTTAAAGTGGCATTAATTGAAGAGAGTTAAAGCGACTTGAAACATAGATTGCCTCCACTAATTTCATATATATATATATATTGTGAACTTACACTAATAATTAACCTTTGAGGACATATTTCACGTGAGAGATCCCATGAAGAACACACATAATCCTTAAGATATCTCGTTAAGATCTTAAGACAACCAAAGAATTTGACTACCAGAGTACCATTACAACCCAAACACAAATACAAACTAAACATCAAATCAAACTTTGAGACGAATATTCCATTTTCAATTCAAACATATATTTAGTTAACTTTTTTAGCGTAACATTTCGCTTATCAACTTCAATGCACCGGTGCATTTGGAATGATAAGAATCGCTGAGGTGGCAAAAACAAACCGCACTAATTATGAACATTCACTAAAATATATGCTAACTAAATATTAAGCTATATTTGTCATTGGATATTTGTATATGCATTTTTCAATATAGTAAATCGAGTGCATGCAATATAAACTAGCGCACCGGTGCTGCCATTTACTCATAGAGCACCAGTAAATTATACAAAATTACATGTGAATCATTTTTATATGTTATTTTCATATTATGTTTATTTGGTGTGCTACACGATATATAACACACCGATGCTCTATAAATCAAAGCACACCGGAAAACAAAAATCTAAAAAAAAAAGCCATATTTTTTATTTTTACAATTGAAAGAAGAGTGGGAATTTATTTTTCAAAAAAAGTAATTTCATAAAGTTAAAAAAAAGGAAAAAAATTGTTAGTAAAAAGTGCTCCTTTCTATTACTTAAAATGAAACAAAACATATTACATAGTCGGTTCTGACTCCCGAGACATGGAGTCAAACAGTGGTCCTAGAACCAAAAAAGAAAAATATACAGAAAGACCGAGTGTCTAAACATAGTGATGGTAGCCCAAACTTTATACAATGGAAGCCTCACACACTTATAGAGTTTAAAGGAGAAAAAATTACTGAAGTAAACCATGAACAAAGAAAATCCATGAGCTGAGCAAAAGAGTGCAGAGCATGTAACGCTGAGATGAGCCTCTAAGCCTTCTTGGTGGATTCAGCTTCGTCCTCACTGGCATTGTTGGTTCTAGCCTCATTTGTGTCCTTGTTGGCACATTGAAAGGGTGATTCTAAGAGTTGCATGAGATCTCTCATGTGAACCAGACTCTTCTTAGCATCTTCCTTGAAGGTGCTGATAGTAATTCTCACAAGATCGCCAAAACTCTCCCTTTCTCTCATGGCTCTAAAGAGAATGAATTTCAGATGCCAATACTTCAAGATGGCAACCTCTGGTCCAAGCCTAAGCCGAAATTCCCCAAAGATTTCGACTTCCATGGCTGCAATAGAGTTTCATATATGCTCCAAGGTTTCTTTGCGAAAGAGAGCCTCCCAATCGATGTTGTTCTCATTGCTCCCCTAAGAAGCCATGACCAGCAGAATATTGAATAAACGGGTTAGGTCACCACACTCCTAAGATAAACGATGTTGGACCGTGAGAAACTCTTTCCTGGCCTCCACTGTGTAAATTTTCCAGCGCACCAGACTCTTGTGATAGTTCCAGCAATGGAAAATTCCCCTCACGATGGAGCTGTTATCCGTCTGCATCCACTGTGTCCGTCTGATACAGCTCCCTCCCGGTAGGTGAAGAGTCCCTTAAAGGCCCAACTAGGTACAAAGCGACATGGTCGGAGGGTCTTGATGGGCTTTCCGGTATCAAAGCCATGTGAAGTTCACCATTGTAGAGTTGGCCAAAATCCAGAATTGCAGAATGAATCCTATATGCATGCATAAGTTGTCTATCATTGCCTCTACGAGAACCGTCATAACAGGTTTTAAACATGCAGTGACATGGGGCAGGGGTTGCCACATGTCCTGACACGTGCCCTGCCTCTAGCGTTCCCTCCATCGTCCTCACAATGCACACCCACATCTGGGAAAAGTTTTTTAAAAACTTAAAAAGATGATAACTATTTCATTATTTTGCCAAAATTTTAGGGGAAGGGTTTTGCAATACAAACCTGTCTTGGAGGACTGTAGATAAACCAATTTTTTTGGAAGATCAAAATTTGAAAGGTATTGTGTATCATTGAATACTCTATATAGAAAAAAATTAGAATTTTACTATTGATCTCAATAATAAATAAATTTATTATTTGTTTATATTCCTATTCAGACTTAAATTTTTACTATTTACATTCTCGTTTTTTTAAGTGGCTACAAAATTTCACCTTAGGGTTTATCTCCATCTATCACATGACAATTAGGGATTTTAATTTTAAGCACTTTATATTTTGATGAGTTTGTGCTTCTATAGATAAGTCATTTTGCATATGATACAAGGTGACCACTTATTGCATGCCATTGATCCCAAACTATGTCTACTCTACCGAATTTTTTTTCTTTCTAAAAATGATGTTGATGTTTCGAGTGCGTTATGTTTCAGTATAAAGCACTGATGCAATTACTTTATAAGTGCACCGGTAATGCGCGGAATTTTAAAAAATTGTAAAAAATGATGTGCCAATTAAATCAAGATGCATTGGTGTGTTTCAAATCAACATATCACAACGGAAATTGTCGTAGCATACTATTTAATCAATATAGTGGCATAGACTTTGATTTTCATTTTTTCTTAGATTAGGCACATGTAACCTGATATTCATTTTTATAAACATTAAATTTTCTTAAATAATTACTTTTTTTCTAAGAATAAAAAATACTTATTATCCAGTCCAAATTTAATTCCCTTAACAATATCTAGATATAAATAGATCTAGTCTAAATGAGGAAAACCCTAATTAGATCCACCCAGGGTTTATGCAATTATGGAGGAAGTAAACCCAAAAGAGTAGACCGGGAGGCAAAATGACTAGATCTAGATGCTTGAAAAGTAGATCTGTTGATTTGAGGTGGGTTCAAGCATACCCAACTGGTAGATTTGAAGAGTTGACCAATTGTCCAAGGAGGCCGCCCCACCTAGATCCAAGGGTAAATCCAAGGGTAAATGGAGTCAGTTTAAGTAAAACCTTAGATCTAGGGTTTCAATAATTATTTCTAAGTGGGTTTTGATGGTTGTCATCAAATAAGTACTCGATGTATTAGATCTACAAAACTAGGGTTTGTAATAATAGGGTTTTAGGGTGACAATTATATTAAACCCTAGAAAAATAAAATAGTTGCAGACGTACCTAAAAATACTTTCTACTAACCTTGTATGGTGATGATCTTTCCTTTTCGATCAATTGTGAGCATTTTCCATGCAATGCCAAGTGAAATCGACTTCCCCTCGAAGATACCAAGTCACCCTCCTCTTGCAAAAGAGATCTACCTAAGTAAGAATCGATTTGCAAAAAGAGACTAAAAATCGATGAAAAAAGAAACAATGAGCATCAAGATGATCACAAGATATAATAAAAATACTACATGAACTCAAAACGATTGTGGAAGAAGTATGGAGCTCAGCCACAATAGCGCCCCCATCAAATCGCCTTCTTCACCAATGGTACAACCACCTGCAAAAGTGTTAGCAAAGCATAGATACACAAGAATACTAGAAAGATAAAGACTGTTCAATCTCCATATTTTGCAAAAATATTTTATTATTCCAAGAGCTTAAGAGCTAAAAGTCTCTTTACAATGAGAGTGCATTTGAATATATAGATCTCTCCGATATGAAATCCTTAGCTCCAAAAGTATAAACAACTAGGATCAAAAGATAGATCATAATAATCAATGGCTAAGATGAGCCAGATACATCACACATAAATCACTCAAAATAAAAGGGGCACACCCACTCAAAGATGCCCCAAGGGGGACGCTCCACATGAAAGATGTACAAAACATAACACAACACATGGTGGGGGATAGAAGGTAAGACATAATCCTTCTCTAGCATGTCCCCATGGCACAATCATAAAGTATAATCAATAATCATAACATAAAGTGACTAAAGTCACTAGGTTGTGCCCTTCAAAATACATGAAAATTCCCCCAAGTGGAGAATGCTAGAACGTGTTGACCCCATGGAGAGGAAAACTGATGCCACAGGATGAAGATGACCTCAACAATATGCCTCAGACTAATTTCGTGCCATTTCTTTGCCTCAATTACCTAAATCGATTTCTTCATTAGCCATTTTCATTACTTTAATGCATCAAAATACTGCATCAAGAAAATAAAACTGCTCATATCTCACTGCTGACAGAACTTGGACGTTAACTGGTTACATAAATGAACCTGGAACTATATCAATATGGTAATATCGACTAGCTACACTCTATGCGCCCCACTGGTGCCCTAGGAGATCCAACCATCAACTAAAAAGCATTTTATTTTGATTTTCCAAGGTCAAATTGCTACAAACTAATAAAATGACACATACGTCAAATGAAAGTGCCTGAATTGAAAATTGAGTGCATCAATGGGCTCAAAATGTCCAAATCCACTAGGAATGAGTACTCATATACCATATGTCCATAAAAAATATACGTCAGAGGCCCCATCCATGTCAAAATAAAAATAATAATAAAGCCTGGAAATATTGATAACCATAAAAATAACACAAGCCATCATAACAAACCATCATCTGAAGCATGAATATGTCCAATGGACACTGATAGACCGCAAATAATAATCATCCATAACCATAGGCCAAAACTCATCCCAAACCCTGCTACTGACTTGATCAAACTGGGTTATAGGTTGACAAGGTAAAAAATGATGAAAATGATGACCCAACTAAAAATATCTGATGCTGCAAGTACATAATGGATATATCATGCTCAATTATCTATGTTAGCAGTAAGACTTAAGTAAAAGTGGCTTCTAATGGCAAGTATAAGCACAATATATATACAAATAATATATCTAAATCAAAGTAATTAGCTGCTCTAAACAAGAACCTCCAGTCTATACTCGTTTATAGATTTGGCCATTCTGTTAGTCAAGAGTGAAGGTGAATAAAACAAGGTAAGGCCAAGGGAATGACTTGATACTTGGCACAATAATCATCTAGGCTAAAGGAAAAGGGAATCCACACAACACATAAGCTGGACTAGGTGAACAATAGGGAATGGTGATGTCTCACAGATGGGTGGAATGGTGGGAATTATCCACTAAACTCTACACAAACAACCCTTTTCAAACAATTTATTTGCACAACAATAAGACACTAGTCAATCTACAAAGGTAGGTGCCCTGGAAAGCCTTCTGGGATTCCAAAAAATGACAGAGACATAACCATGACATGTCAGTATCTCCTTGTTGCCTTGTAGGGGCAAATGAGCCATACATTATATAATGAATGAGTGCTCATCCTCTGTCAATTAACACTTTTTAAAACAATTACTTTATTTTATTAACCGTGGCAGGTCAGTCTCTCTCTATTTCCCTATAGGGGAAAATGAGTCGTACATTATACAATGAATGAGTGCTTATCCTCTGGAAATTAACGCTTTTTAAAACATTTAATTTATTTTATTAACTAGCCATCCTCCAAGAGAAGGTGCCATGAATAGTCTGGCGGGCCTCATATAATGACGCAGTATGACCTCCATTTCCCACCACTGTCCATAGGTGTGATGGAATGACCACACCGTTTCTGTTTGGGGGAAATCGACTTCACATCATACAAAGGATGAGTGCTCGTCTCTTGGAAACTAGCTGGCTTTTACATTTAATTTGTAGTAATGTTTAAAAACACTTTTGTTTTGTTGGCTAGGAATCTATTTAGATAAAACATTTAGGTTCCAATGCCTTAGTGTCTAAAGACACTTTTGGTAAAGACCACTTGTGTTTAAGACCTAAAGGAAGACAATCTATGTGATAAGAATCACACAAACCAACACCGAGACACAATTTAAACATGGAGACCTGTTCCAACATAGAGGTGAAGGTGGGGGAAATCCTAGATGTCATTAGTCCATATACAAGTCAGGGTTAAACATAAATAAGGAAAGACAACAAATGGATGGAGATAGTGAAGATGGTGCCAAGGCTAGCAAGTTGAGTCCCTAAAGGGAAATGACCAAATCTATACTACAAGTAGGGAATGCCCAATGAGTATACAAAAGAATCCCTTGGACATAGCGACTAGATCATTTATATTTTAGATTCCTGTAAAAACCAATAAAAAATCACCAACATACAACCACTATCAACCAAGTATCACTACTAAAATAGACAACAAAGTATAACCAAAATCCATATGTACAAACCCATATATCACCTGGGTTATATACCTGCACCCGATCTAAACAATTTGAAAGGAACTGAAGCACTGCCACTCATATACATCATGGGCACTGTCATAACTCTGCTTTGGGTAATGAAAATGGACAACTTAGTCATCAAATCTGGGGTCATGAGGCTCAGTCATGGCATTGAATTAATCAAACTGAATGCTCTGGATCTATTGAATGAGAGTGATCATCAAATGGAAGCTCATCATCTGCTAATCTCAAAGTAAAGGACCGCCTCAAAGATATGCTCGGGACTGTTCAGGAACAATGGTAGCCCAACTACTATACATGTGACAACAAATCCCTAACCCAACTGAGTTAAAAAACTTTCCCACTATGGTATTACGTTGTAACTTGGTTATGGACCTCCGTCAAAATGATTTTCTTACTAATGGTTGTAGTTTATTGTTTGAGTCATAGGTTTGTAAATACAATGTCGAAGGTGAATTTTGTTGGCACATTGAATCTCGTGATTATCCTATCTTCTAGGAAATCCATGGTTAGCTTATAAGTGATTTTTTTGGTGTGAATGGCTTCCACCTACTTTGTGAAGTAGTCGATAGTTGTAAGGATCCATGTATATCCATTGCTTGAACATTCCTTAATCTGTCTAATGAAATTAATGCCCCATTGTTGCAACGGTGCTTCAACTAAGATTGGTTGTAAAGAAAAAGATGCTAACTTCCGTTTTCCTTTGAACAATGGACACAATTTGCAATGCCTTGACAAATATTGGTACATCTGAAAAATTAACGACCAATAATACCTTGCTCTTGACATTTTGTGGCATGTAGTTTTCGCTGTGTAATATCCCCTGTTACAACATGAACTAGCAAGTGTAGTTAAATCCCCAAAGAACACGACTAACCCAACTGCAACCTACGTTTCATATCCATTTTCACTTTGTTACCTCCCTACACTTGCAATTGGCTCTATTCCAACTTGAGGGAGGCTTCCCTAGATAAGATTTCTAGGCTATGGCAATGAGGGCACAAAGGTGATCTGAAGAGTTAGCCTTAGAAAAACTTTAGGTCTTCGTAGTAGTATAGGTGATAGAAGGGTTTGGAGACTAGTGGAAATCCCAATGCAATGGAGTCGAGGGAACAAAACCAATGGAGGGAGGTAGTTCTTGAAGAGGTTAAGGAGAATTTGATCCTTTGTGGTGCCAACCAATAAACCTTGACATCTTCCATCATAATCGTGGAAATCATTGAGAGATTCTTGAAGACAAATTTACTTAAGATATGCCTTGTTATGCCCCAGAGTGTCTACAATTTTCCTTTAAGGATATACTGGAGTGAAGGGGACTTTTTCCATTGTAAAATACTAAGTCTAGGCTTTGTTATATAAAAGTGTTGGTCTAGCGAGGCTCAAGATTCTTGGTTTGGTCATAGCAGGTCCTCTTGGTTTTCATTTCAAGGAGTATTGGCTTAGTGACCTTGTTGACTACCACTTGATGGGAAAACGTCCCCCATCATGTTGAGCATGTGTGCCTTGGTTCAGTCCTCCGGTGCTTCTTTGGATGGAACGATTAGGATGCACGGCTCAGGGACTCCTAGCCACATTTATATGTATGCTTTGTAGAAGGTGATTGTTCGTGTGAGGGTTGTCATACCTAATTTAACACACCTCATTTATGCCCACTTGGACCTCTCTTTCATTGTATCACCTCTCCTCTTAATCTCCATGCACTACAACAAAACCCTGTGATTAGCATCTCTTTTAGCGTCCTTTTTAGCATCTACTATCACTTTTAGTGTGTTTTTCATCATTTTTTGGAAAAAGTGGAGGCTTTTGCATGGGATGGCGCTTTTAATGGCGTTATTTGCGTCCTTTTTTAAAATTTGGTGCTATTTTGGATCCTAATTAGCATTCAAATTAGCATCCCAATTAGCATCCCAATTGGTGTTTCTTTTTAAAAGTTGACGCTATTTTGGACGCTAATTAGCATCCCAATCAACGTCCCAATTAGAATCACAATTATCAACCCAATTAGCATCCAAATTAACGTCCTAATTAGCATCCAAAAAAACATCCCATATAACACCAAGAATAGCCTTCAAAAAAAGTCCTAAATAACACAGCACCATATATTAATCTAGGGTTAGCGGCAAGAATTGTACCATGAATTTCGGTAGGAAAAGCATCCAACATAGCGCCAATTATAGAGCCAGGAATTGCGCCTAGAAAACATCCAACATAGCGCTAGGTATAGATCCAAGTATAACGTTTGGAATAATGGCAGAAATTTTGAAAGGAATCACGCTAGGAATTGCACTAGGTTTAGAGCTAGGAATTGTGTTCGGAAAACGTTTGACATAACGACAGATATATCAATGTCAATGTCAATGATCATGCTTCATGTGATAGTACTTTTGGATCTTGATTTATCATAGTGGCACCTAAATGATCGTAATCATGACACTTTTAGATATTGATTAATCCTAATGAGCGATAAATTACCTTAATGTCACCTAAATTGCTCTAATGGCATTTGAGTGTCCCCAAAAATATTTGATAGACCCTACTGACATGATGATGATGCATTACGATAATTATGATTGAGCGTAAGGATATGATTTGATAAGTATAAGACTATATAATACATTCTTGTGAGGCAGGTAGGGCTCCTTGCTCATTATTATCGCAATTATATTGATGATGACTACGATAGCAGCAATGATGTTGCTTTATTATATGACGATGATGACGATGTGGATGTCAATGATGATTATGCATGTGGTATCACTTTTGGATCCTAATTGAAACTAATGACACCTAAATGTATGTAACGACATCTAAGCAATCATTTATCATTGAAATGACTGTAATAACATATAAACGACCTTAACAATTACATGACAATAATCCTAATGTCGATGAGTGATTAATAACACCAATGGCATATGAGTGACCATAATGACAATGATGATGCTGATTTTGTTGATGATGTACTTAATGTTGACAATGCTGATGATAATGAGGATGATGATCAAGATGATGTTGATGTACCACGTCGATGCCCACGATGATGATGCATGTCATAATACTTATGGATACTGCAGGACTTGAGATATTGGATTTAATAACAAGTAATAGAAGTTGTGAGGTGTTGACCATAAAAATATTGTTAGCCATTGGGTTTTACAATGACTGAAATGGCAATTGGGTTTAGTAGTTCCCCCACCCCCAACCCCCCCTACACACCCGTTGCAGAAAGGTAGTACAATACCATCTATCATGGTGCTACCAAAATGTCACCCTACAATTTGTTTTGAACAACCCCCCCATCCATACCCTCATTTTTACCAAGAATATCCAAGGCGCCAGAAGTGGATATCAATATTAACACAAAAGCTAACTTTCTTTGTACTCTTAAGGACATTTTGGTCTTGATTTAAAATGGAATGAAACAACAAGCATTTCGATTATGCTCATAGTGTTACTTTGAAGAAGTGGATCAAATGTTTTTACATATTTGGCCTTATAAGTAGACATCTCTCAAGGAAAAAAGAAATTATTTGTTCAAGTTTTATGTCCCCTATCAAATCTTCCAACATTATGCTACAATATTGACCAATGTTTGATTCCCATGGGATTTATTTTATATAGTAAAAGAGAGATTGAAAACATAGAGGAAAATGCCCATTATCATATAATCTCATCATTGTCAACTTCATTTTCATTGCCATCGTCTTCATCAGCATTATCTATATCATCATTCATCTCATCATCATCGTCATCATCTTCATCATTGTTATTGTCATCATCAACAACAACATTGTCATCATCATCATCATATAATCACATCATTGTGAATGCCATTATCATAAAATCAATCACATTTACTGTGTCCACTTTAGCACCCCAAATCAATTTCATTTATATTCTCCTTATGCTAGGTTGTCTAGGTGCAAAACTAGGTGGATTATATCAGTATGATGCTAAAATGGATGCAAATTGCATCCACTTTAGCATCCCAAATAAATTACATTGAAATTCTACTTGTGCTAGATTGTCTAGGTGCAAAAATTATAAGCACATTATATAGAGATGTTGCTAAAGTGGAGAAAATATTATTTGATGAAGAACGATGACAACAAAATCAAAATATGAGGCTTCCTCGATTTGGCATCTTAGTTTTCATTTCCTATTGTATAGTTAATCAAAAGTATTTTGATTTGGAGGGTAGTGTGGGCTAGGAAATTGCTTTGGGGTTATCTTATGATGCGTTGAGGTCCTACATGCATCCTCCATGCTTCATACCCTCTAGTGGGTAGCATGATTTCGCTTGTACTTTCAAAACAAAAGTGGGATGCATCTGTGACATATTACATAAAAACAAAATGTGGATAGCGCAGACCATATCATATTGAACATAAATTTTAAAGGGATGTGATGACATTGCACAAGTCCAAAGGTATGATTGTTCCTAAAAATTTCATAGAGCTTGAAAGTTTGAAACAATTTGATAGATTATTGCACCAAGATAAATCTTCATTAAAGAACACACATCGTATGCAAAATAAGTTTTAGAACTATCTGATGGTATATCACATAGGTTGCAAACTTTGTAATAAATCATGGCATTTAAAGTTTGAGTGAGAACAACAATAGAAGGTTAAGCCCAGTTAAAAAACAATCACCATAGGGATTAGATAGTAAACTTCATGGTTGAACCTCTTATTGTCAAGTCTCATTGTCGAAGCCAAAATCCATGGGTTCTAACAATTGGAAAAGAGCACGGTCAGCATCGACACTCAAGAAAACAAAATGGGATATAGTCTTATTGCTACACCAATGACACTTGTCCAAAAGGTAAGAGTTCCCTTTCCCAAACCCTATGGTTATATTTTGATAAAATCAATGTTCTTGAGCTAGGTATCCCAATATCTATTGTTATTCTAGGATTACAATCAGTAATATGAGGCCATTTACCATTTCTTGGATTAAGCTCAAGACAACCACCATCAATTGACACAGAGTAGGTGGTTGTTTGAGATTTGTTCATCTTTGACAAGAAAATAGGATGAGTTTTTCAACAAACACATCAGAAATTTAACCTTCCGAGGACCAACTAGAGATTGAGCACAAATTTGTTCACTTTCATTTGTCCAGATACATTTAATGTTTCATCTAATTCATTTGGTACCTTTTCATACCAAATCCCCCCTGAACATCATTCATCAAATCTTCAAATACACTACGCTTATCTTTCTTGTGAGATGCTTGACAAACCCTACACCAAGCATATGGAGGGATGCTAGCATCAAAATTGTTTACTTAAAATGAATCAAGAAATTCTGATCTGCACCTATTTTATCTAGTAGAAAAGGCCTTCTTTGTTGCTCCCCTAGGTTGGAAAGGAGAGACGACCAAGTTGGCTCCTAGTTGATTTCTTTCCATTTTAATCACTTTGTTGCTCAAAGTTTGCATAACACCTGCAAACTTATCAAATTATTTAATCAAGTGGCTCAAACTATCATCCTAAGGTTTTGATAACATGGAGTCCATCACACCTTTCCCATATACTCTAGTGATCATATACACTTAGGAGCCCCTTTCTTCCCAGCTACATTGAGATTCATTTCAAGCGTGAGGTCTTAATCTTGTGCACCAACAAGATTTTGTGGATCTTTATCCCTTAGGAAAAAAACCAAAATATGGCATGAAAGCATTAATGTAGAATACCGGAATGGTGCCATTACTTGGACATATTGGTTGGGGGATCCATCCCAATATCCTTGAGAATCTAGAATTGAATTCCTGCACAGTCTTATTTTCTCTTGTTTGTATACCAATTAGCTAATCCAACAAGAAGCAACAGTGTCAACCCTTTCACCACACTTCTTCATAAAGACTTTCTTGAAATTTGACCAACCTTAATACTTCTTGCAACAAGATATTTGTACCAGTAATGGGCCTTTCCCTCTAATGTCTGCATGAAAACATTCATCAACACATATTCATGCTCCAACTCAAAATTTTCCATAACTTCTAAGAACTATGTTTGTTGGTCTTCAACTTACACAACATTGTTATCCTAATATTTGGGAAACATCTTTCTATACCCAATAGGGAGATCATGTGGTTTCCCTTGAATGACTGAGAAATCCAATGGGGTGTATGTGGTGGTAATCCATCTTGTAACCATCTGATTGGTATTTGGAATTCTGACCAGAACTACAATGGGAATAATACTAATAACCAAAACAACAAAAGTATCAGAATGAGGAGAATCTGTGACTATCAAAGACTGGGTAACTATTCTAGACGAAGTAGAGAGAACAAGACTCCTTGCTAAAGGGGTTGGAAAAATAATGTCGCCCCTACTTTGATAGAAGAACTTTTCTAGGTGCTCCAACATGGGTAACAAAATGTTAGTCAAGTGTATGTGCATTCACCTCTTCAGGTCGTCTAATGTGGTAACTTGAAATCGATGGAGTCATTAGGCAAGATTAGAAAAGTTTAACATGATAAATTCAATCTTACTAGATGTCATATCCCAATGCACATATTTGCAAGGATTTGAATATGTCCCTGGCAGTGGAACCAAAATGTTTACAATTGAACCTACACTACTAATGTCAATGGACTACGACCTATGCTTTTTCATCTACGGATGAGGATGAGACAAGTGTATTGTCGACATTCATTCTATGGCAGTGATTCAAAATTTGAAATAAATAATTATAAAAAAAAGGGATATAAAAAATAACTAGTAGCCGATGAATTGATAACCAACAGTTCATGGCAAATAAGAGAAGAATGTGAGATAAAAACATATAGATATAATAACTTATAGTTGAGAAATGGATAATAGGAAGAATGTTGGTGATAACATGTAGCTAGGTATGGATAACTCAGAGTTGTTTTTTTTAAATTGTTTATTTTGAATTTCAAACGACTACCATTGAATCAATCTACACAATAAACTTGTCTCATCCTAGTCCATAAATAAAAAAACATAGATAGTAAGCCACCCAAAATTTTAAGGTATTAACACCTATAGACGTAAATATATTTTTTGCCACTCACCTCCTTCTAGTTTTTTCGTACCTTCGATATAAGCTTATATATTGCGGTTAGTTGATAAAAGTTGTTCGGCGTATGGATATTGAGCTAAGGAACAATTACAACAAGAACTCAGCCATGCACGCAAATTTATTCAAAAACAATCTAACAATATTAATGTTGAGGAGATTCAGGATGATAAGAAGAATGGGACGGTTGAAGAACTACCAGCATTTATTTGTATTATCGGATTTGCAGTTGCTTGCAGTTCAGCTTCCGAGACCTGAAACATGCAGAGGAAATTGTTGTTACTGCCCAGAGAACTTAGCCATGCATGCAAATTTATTCAAAAACAATCTAACAGTATTAATGTTGAGGAGATTCAGGATGATAAGAAGAATGGGACGATTGAAGAACTACCAACAGTTATTGGTATTATCGGATTTGCAGTCGCTTTCAGTTCAACTTCCGAGACCTGAAATGTGCAGAGGAAATTGTTGTTACTGCCCGGAGAATCTTAGACATAAGGAAGGCTCCCAATTCTCAAGCTGCAGCTAGCATTTGGATTTGCATGCATCTCTTCTACAATCCATTGCCCCAAAATTTAAAATCTCTGTTTCTACAGGTGATATATGTTTCTCTTGGTACTCTCCATTAAAACGTATTCAATGTTCCTTCTTCACCTTCACAAGATTTTACCCAGAGACCGATTTGGAGAACCCCATGACCGGGAGAACAAGCTGCAGCGTCCTTAGCCACCCTTTGGATTGTAGTAGTATAGGTAGCCTTGAAGACATGTGGTAGCATTTAAGACGTGTGGCGGGATGCTGGTAGGTTTGTTGAAGACGCGTGACAAGTTGCTGGTAGCCTTGAAGACATGTGGACAGTTGCTGGTAGGTTGGTTGAAGACGTGTGGCAGGTTGCTGGTAGCCTTGAAGACTTGCGACAGGTTACTGGCAGCGTGTCACAAACAAAACTTCCACATAACAGCTCCAAGGAGTGCACCAACGCAACCTCAACATAAGCTTATGTCTCCTTAACATTTAATGCTAGGGAAGTAATGCTAGGACGATCTCTAGCATTGTCTAGTTTCATAAAAAAAACATGGATAATATCTTGTTTAGCCTAAGTTTTTAAGCCAATAGTAGCATTGTGCCTCGAGAAAAGGCCAAATAAGAGGATGAATTTACTGATTGGATGATAAAAAGCGTGGAGTATATAAATTGGTTCATAAAAAACGGTCTTTATAAAATGCAATGGAAAACTTAGCCTAACTTGTTTTGGTAATCGTGCATATGAATTGAAAAAACGGCAAGACGATTCCTATAGTCCGTGTTAGCCCGAAGGCAGGGACTAATAAGAAAAGGACTTACTACTTGAAAAGATATAGCATTTAGATAATATTATATATAATGCACCAGATATTATATAACCCTAATAACAGGACTGGAAGACACAGTAGGTATTTGCACTTTCCAAACGCTCGGACACAATGCATCATTTCTTTCTATTTTTACCCTCCACATTTTGCTTTCACGGACCAATCCACAAAGCTCACACGGGTGTAGAAGAAAAATCAAAATTCGGTTCCTGTTTTCAAGAAAAAAAATTGAAAGTGGGTTACTTTCATTCAAGAACCAAGAAAACGTGGTAGTGTAGGTCCTGTATCTGTTCGGTCATGTCTCTCGATCGGTATAGAGTGAAAGTGAGTGATCCAGATGCCTTATTCTCCCTGCGGAACAATTTCTGCGTGGGATCCTACTAGGCGGCCATTAACAATAGCGATGTGCATGGCCTATCGAAGGAAAAATCCATCAGGACTGCATTGTTTACAGATCTTACATTGCCCTCGGCAGTTACCAGGTATGCATTTATTTTATTTTTATTTTCATAATGCCAGAATTCACAGATTCTTATTTGCTTTACAATTCACAGATCTTTAATTGTGGTTTTATGCTTTTGTGATTTTACAGACCCTAGTCTGCACCAGATCTGATGTTTTCTATGCATGTGAAGTTGGTTATCACCGAGATAAAGGACTCTGCACCAACGCCTCTGCAAGTCGTGAAGCTTTTGGTGACGTACTTGGCCCCACCTGAATACAAGGTTTTATCGGCTTATCTTTGAAAAACCCTAAATATCTATGAACATTGTTATGAGCTCCTTAATCCAATTACCATTAGGCAGATAGGGAAATGCTTAAGAACAAATTGTGTTGAACTATTAGTATGAGGGATCACTTGGCGCTGAGCAAAATTTGGCATTAAATCTTGAAAAACGTGGTTGATCTTTCAGAGAAATTTTCAAGTTGGGAAAATTTAATTAAATTTTGGCTAACCCAGCAAATGTTAACCCTTAAACCTTTGTAAATATAGTCTGTGTTACTTGATCCACCATTTTTTTACTCTATTATAATTATTATGTTATTTGTCTGATCGAATGATGTCTGAGGCCCGATTTTGCCCTTGGTCGTGATGGTTGCCTCTTTGACGGCCCCTCTGGTGCGTTTTCCCTTTGGGAGGGTTTAAGATCTTTTCTCTTTGCTTGTGGGCTTCTTATGCGCGCCTCAACTTGGGCATCTGAGCGTGTTTGGTGGGATCTCTGGGCTTTACCAGTTGTCTTAATTCTTCCTGCGGACACCCGGAAAAACATGCTTTAAATTTTTTTGACAATCGGGCGTAGTTTATAATGACCTTTGCATTTCATATTGGCTTCTGAAGCCGGATTTGGCTCCTGCCAATTTGCCTATATTTGGCTCAGTTTGTAGGGATCCACAGATCCACAGATCTGAGATGTATCTGGATTGGATCCACTTTGGATCCATCATAGAAACGTATCCCCTATGAATGGAAATGTATCATGGTCTCATAAAACAGATCCTGTGAAAAATAAAAAATTCTTGAAAATTTTAAACTCTAGTGTATAGAGAGTGTTTTGCTGCAGCTTGGCTAGTAGTGAAAAGAAGCACCTCCTTTCTAGTTTCGAAACACATGCTCCATTTATCGAAGTTTTGGATATATGATAGCTACATCTGTAACATGCTGGAGTTCATTACGATTTACTAAAATCTTCTTATATGTTTGTATACTATTGCATTCAAGAACATATCAAGTTCTAGGTTAGAGAGTTGCTTCTGCTCTTCCGCTGCAAAACTAGCGATATATTACACTCATGATGGTTATGAAGATATATCTTGCAAAACTGACGATATATTAAACCTGTACTTGAAAGCGGCAATAAAATCACAACACTGCCAAGTCTCCCCAAGTCCGGGCATAAAAAAACAGCTACGAAAATGCATAATTTTCAAGTTTGGAAGCATTCTAAGCATTCTAATTTTTTGTAGTAGTAAATCTAGATGGATTGTGCATAGAAACAACAATAAGAAGCATTATTTCAAAATATGGGCACATTTTGGGTAGCTTGTGAAGTGATCTCCTGAAGTGGAAGCCCTAAATCAAATTGTCTGTGTTAATTTTAAGTTGACATTTTATAATTACAAATTCACATGTTTTAAGGCATTTAGGCATGGTTATTTTTGTCATAAGTGAGTGTGAGATCATATAAATAGATCTCCTCACTTTCATTTTAAAACATGTGTTATAGCTCAAAATGACACATGTCTACCTGTGAACACTTTCCCATGATTTCGTCGCATGATGACACTTCATGAAAAGTCACTGAAAAAACACCTAACTTGAAGGACCCATAGCTTGAGTTTTGTAACTCCATTTGACCTCATCTCTACACCGATGGAAAGGTATATGTGTTAGCTAAAACTTCCCAGAAGACACCAAAGTCTGAAAATGCCCAGAAGTACCCTAAAAATGAGTTTTTTGATGTGTACGCAAGTTTCCTTAAGGAAACCCATGTACGTACGCGACTTGCGATATATAATACTTGTGTACGCCTTAAATACGCGACTTTCTGCATTACAACCCACGTATAGCTCCTCGTGTACACGACTGTTGTCTCTACAACC
>LPNX010218188.1:497243-588527 GCA_001517045.1 Pseudotsuga menziesii | reverse complement strand
TTTTGAAATTCGGGTAGTTTGGGTAGTTATGCAACTGACTCCTTCAGTTGTAACTACTTTGTCTTCGACCCTAACTCTTCATAAAGCATATAAATAGAGGTAGGAAGGTCCATGAGAGGAGACTTGAATCTTTGCATTGTTATGCTGGAGGATTTGGAGCTCTCTTTTCCCACACCTTTGCCCTAGAGTCATTCCCCTTGTGTTGCAGAGCTTGGAGGCTGAGTTCCTTGGAGAAGAGAAGCAGCAGAACCAGATCAAGGTTTCGTGAGGTGCCGAACTTGAAGAGAAGGTATAATTGTACTTGTTTTCAAGATTAATAAAGATGTGATGTCCTTCCTCTTCCCAAATCATTGTTCAAAATGTGATTGAATCTCTGTTTATGATCAGATGTTGATGTTAATCGGATTATTATTTCATGTTTATTTGATTATCATTGCTTTATATGTGGTCATAATGGTTTGAGGAAGGTATAATTTGTTTTGCAGGTCTCTTGAAGCAAGAGGAGCAAGAGAAGGATTGAAGGGTTGCTTGGATCAACCTTCGTTTGTTAAGGTATGAACCATTCTAATCTTTGGATCTTGTTTATATATACTTGTAGAACCATTTGCATCCACCTTTCAACTCCAGTATGTTGATGGCCTCTTAAACACTAGCCATATGAAACTTTCCTTTACAACAGAACTGACGACTTTGCTGGGGAGAGCCTTGTCTGTTTGGGGTTTCTCTGTATTTCTTCTAGCCTTTTGTAAGGTTTCAGGTCCTTCTTACAAGTTAGGAACACCTTTTGAGTTTGTTGGAACACCTTTCTTTCCTTCCTAGGTCAGTGTTTTATCCTTTTTGTGCCTTTTGTCATCCATACGCGACTTTCAGGCTAAACAGTCGCGTGTCTGTGTTGTATACGCGATTTACACTACCTACAACCTGCGTGTCATACGTGACTTGCCTTAAGGCAACCCACGTATGCACCTGAATTTGTGTTCTTTCATCATTTTTTAGGGTTTTTGGGTGATTTGAGGGCTGTTTGTAGGGTCTTCAAGGGTCGTCTGCATGTGCATGACTCCTGAGAGGTTGTCTTATCTCTTTTAGGTGCTCTTTTTCTATCTTGTAAGTCACTTTCAAGTCTTTGAACTTGTTTTTTGTTGCCTTCCCCCCCACCTCCTTCTTTGTCTTGACCTTGTTGGACAAGGTACTGAGCAGCCTCCGTTTGTGGGTTTAGATTGATTCTTGGAACTTCTTGACCTTTGTTTATATCAATCTTATTGCTCGGTCTCTTCATTACAAAGTTGTTGGCTTGTTTACCTTTGTGAGCTTTCCTTCCAAGAGAGGTTATATCCAACTGAGGTTTGGCTTCTGATCTCTTTGTTTTAATGTTGGTGGATGATGCATATTCTGGACTGAATGGTAACTTTAGGGCTGCATTTTCTCTAGGGTAGGCCATTACCAGCCTTTAGTCACTTCAAAGAAGAAGGGTAACGTCTCCTTGTGAGAGTCCCTCTTGGGTTTATCCATAGATTTATAGGGTAGTTACTTGCCTAGGTGTGTTCCTCTCTTATTGGAGCCATTTTTTCCTTAGATGCCCTAGGGTTGGGGCACCTTGGTTCTCCCTCAACCTCATCTCCAACACCTGTAACTATACTCTCCTCACTCTTTTCTACATTGGTTATCTATCCCCCTTACGTCATTGTTTCCTTAAAGCCATCTTAGGTGCCTCCTTGACCTTTGTTGCCCTAGTAGAAGCTCCTTTAGACCCTTGCTTCTCTTTTCCTTGGTTCTTGGCAGCCCTAACCAGCCTTAACCTTAATACTAGTTTGATGAATACCTCCTTTAACCCTCGCTACCCTTAGGCAGGCTTGTTTTCCAGCTTCACTACGAGCTTCCCTTACCTTGTTGTTGCTCCCTTTTATCTCCTCAAACCCACGACCTTCTCTCTTATACCTCGCTCCCTCCTTCCTACACTCCAACCAACCCTCGCTACCTTGTCCCTTGGCTACCTCCCCTCCTTTAAACCCTCAACTGCCTCATCTAGGGCCTCTCCTCTCCCCCGGCCCATCCCCTTCAAAACCGTGACAAACCTCGGGTTTGTCCCAGGACATCCTAAGGTTGCTCCTCTCTTGGTCATCTCTTCCTTCCCCTTTATCACCCTTGGGTCTCCCTATTGTGGCAAATCTTAGATGCTACTTTAACCCATAGGGCTGCCCTTTATAGTGTCAACCCTCTCTCTTATTACTCCCATACTTTGCATCACTCTTTCTTGGTACTTATTAATACACATACAACTCAAATCGTTAAGCTACAAGTGTTATCACCTAAGTTGCACTGAGGGGATTTTCAGTGAGTCACTAGAGTATTGAACAAGTGAATTGTTCATTGTCAGTGCTCAAAAGTTTCGTGGTTAGAAAATGACTAGTTGTGGTTTTTTTTTTTAATAAAATGCATGTTCATACGCCTCTGGGGCATTGTAATAAATGCTCTAACATGACAAACTTTTTGTGAAGGACTTGGCTTCCTAAGACTAGGCTGTAAATCCGATTATTCCAAGGTGTTTTTTCCCTTGTCTATTATGCAATGTTGAATAAACGATGTATAATTTTCGAGTTTTTCACTGCTCCAAAACTGAAATTTTTGTCTTGGTGGTTAGGCCTTAGGAGTTTATTAAAGTTTACGTGTTGATGTATATAAGCGTGTTAGGCATTCGTATTTAGTCGTATGGACATGTACTAGTTCCCCCTAGAGTTTCGTCTGATACTGAGAAAAATAAAATAAAAATTTAATGGTTTAAATGAAAAAAATCAAAATGTAAAAAAAGTGTGATCCATAGCTTGTTTTTGGCGTGGTTGGGCTCATTTTAAAACTCAGAGAAACAACTTTACCACAATGGCTACTTTCACTATGTGTCGGGCAGCTAAAACACCCTGGAAGGCTTTATTTGACTAACAGAGCATCATAATGGCATTTAAATGCTAAGTTATGAGAAAACATTAGAGAAAATGTGGGGTCTAAAATGGGTCTTATAAGAAAACGTGCCAACAATAAATTTTGTGAGTTGGAATTCAAGAACCAATAGAATTTTAATAAAATGAGTCAACCATAATGGTTGAATTGACATATTTGTCATAAAAGGAAACTATTTTTTTTGTTCGTTTTTTTGACATATTTCAATGTGTTTTTACTTAAATTTCGAGCGGAAGAGCTCGTTGGATGCGGAATTTAATTCTACATCCAACGATTACCCACACTGTATACTTTTGATAGACCCTGCTACCCCAAAACCAATAAATACCTGAAAAAACTCATCATCACGTTTTTTCAGGTATTTCTTGGTTTTGGAATAGCGGGGTTTGTCAAGAGTATGCAGTGTGGGTACTCATTGGATGCAGAATTAAATTTCGTATCGAACAACCTCTCCCGCTCGGAATTTGAGTAAAAACACAGAAATATATGTCGAAAATACAAACAAAAAAAGTAGTTTTTTCATTCTTCCTCCAAAATTAATAACTATTATTTTATTATTTTCCTTAAGGAGGCCCATTTTAAACCTCAAATTTCCTCTAATGTCTCTAATGTGCATTAAAATCAAAAATCTAAAAAAGTAAAAAATCATTTAAAAAATAGTTGAATGACATGTCATACGCCCCTCTCCCACGGCGTAGGATATAAGACACAGATCGCCCCCATATCCGGCCACTGGAAAATGGCCTTTTTCGATCGGCGATGCCCTTTCCTCCCACCGATGGCGCCCTCCCTCCTGGCCCTTCCCGCTTCCGTTTCGTTTGCTTATCCCACATCCTGTCTTGTCTCGTCCCACCGCCGCAGTCATCTTCCACCCTCTAGTGACCAAACCATTTAATGCAGGTATTAACGTGAGCCATCTATGATCACCTCTACCCTCTCTCCCTCCTCCACTCCGCCCTAGTTTTTTCCACGAGGTCAAGCTCTGTAAACTGAGCTGAATG
Organism: Pseudotsuga menziesii; assembly: GCA_001517045.1. Lineage (NCBI taxonomy): Eukaryota > Viridiplantae > Streptophyta > Pinopsida > Pinales > Pinaceae > Pseudotsuga > Pseudotsuga menziesii. Next base: position 584,574 of record LPNX010218188.1, on the reverse strand, counting down.
CTCAACCTTGAAACCTTGGCGCCTTACCTTTGATTATTTGGTGGAAGCAACACCAAATCAAGCAGAAACAAGGGTGACAACACCAATTGCGGAGTCCGTTGCAGAGCATTCGGCTTCCATCAAATTTTAGCCATAAATTCGATTCGCTAACCCGTTTTTCTTGGGTCGCCTGAGATATTTATTGTTTTATTATTATTTTCTTTGGCCTGAACTGTAAAATTTTGGCTCGACGGGGTTCGATCAATGCACCGGTCATTGTGGATAGTTTAGGCGAAGTGTTCTTTGAATGTTTTGGCTCAGAATTGGTGTATTTAACCTTCATACCAAGGAATTTTCTTAGAGTAGAGTGGAAGCTACAATGTGTGAAGCTAGAATTTTCTTAAAATAGAGTGGAAACTACAATGTGTGAAGCTATTCTGTTTCCTAGGGTTCCACTTTATGGATTTAATTAGATACAGAGCATTTTTTAAAAGAAAATAGTCGATGTTGTAGTATATAATGTATTCAAGTCTAAAACTATGTGAGTGTCAATTTTGTTGTTTCAGAACGAGTACATTGTCTCTGGTCGGTTTAAAATGAGCTTGGCATCTTTCCGGTGTGCATCGGTGTTGCCTTGTTAAACTCCAAGCTGTTACATGTTGTTTTGTGTCTCTTAATTTCCGCTACGTGTTGAAGATCGCCCAATAATTAATGAGTGGTTTCCGTACATTGAGCAGGATATATCTTTTAACGCATTGGAAACCATAGCAGCCATTTGATATGCTTAACCAGTCCTCTGTGCTAAGCTATTTTTAATATAAATAAGAGCAATCCCATACTATCTTTTCTTACGTTCCATAGATACTAGTTCTCGTGTTAAAATGACCTTTGACTTAAATAAATTAACCATGAGGTAAAGCAAATTGTTTGATCAATTGAAGATATTCTCAAATATGATTAAACAAACTATGCTACTAACTACTTGGAGGCATTTTTAATACTATTATGGAGGTTTGCTTCTCTGCTCTGGAGAGTTGGAGGGAGCCGTCTATCGAATTAACCAGCTCCTGGAATCCGGTAAAGAACAATTCTTTCATCTCACCTATTTGTCATTCAAACTGTAATCTTGAGACTAGTAAAATTCAGAAAGGCTTTACCTGTAAGACTAATTTGGTAAATTAATTTCTTAATGACACATATGAAGAGACGGATGTGTTGGCAGCCATTTCAGTTTTCACGGAGTTCTTGTAACGGATTCAAGGTTGAGGTCTCGATTCTCCTACTCTGATGGACAGGTGGAGAATAACGGTCTTGGGGAAACCGGTCCTCTCTCTGCCCATAAATGAACCTTCAGAGCATCCATCGGAACAGTCTGAAAGAGTGTATTGGAACGGGGTAAGAGACAGAAATCAGATTTCTGTTCCGTGCAGGAGTTTCTTCATTTTCTGTTCTACGCAGGGGTTTCTTCATTTCTGTTCTGTGATCTGAAGCACAGAGTTTAACTGTTCTGGAGTCTGAAGCATCCAGAGCAAGAAGTCGGAGCTCTATACAAACTCTACACAAATGGATCCAGGTATCAAATCAATTACTGTTTCGTATCAAATCAATTACTGTTTAATTCCGCTGTATTGTTGGTAAAGAACTAGAAAGATCCAGGTCCTGTAATTATGTTAACAGACATTAAGAGTTCTGTACAATAAAAATATTAACATGTGGTATCAGAGCTTGCGTAGAGAACTTTCTCTTCTCTTTCCATTAATTTTATCTGACAAATGCATTCTGAATGCATTTGATAGACCAATTTAAAGCCACCGTATGAATTTAGGGTATACAGTGTGCAAATCATAGATAGACGAAATTAACTATTACTCTGTTATCTTGAATGCTTTCTTTTGCTATAAGTATGATGAATGTTTTCTGTTACTCTGTTTAAACTCATTACTGTTGAATCAACCTGCAGAGTCGTTACATTGACTTAAGGTCTATATTAAGATACGGGTTGGTAGCCACCAAAGTGGTCCAACCGAAAAGACTCGTAGATATTAAGTCAAATTATCGAAATTTAATACTTGTTTCCCCTGGTATTAAAATAATGACTCTGCAAATCGCAATTATTTAGTCACAAGAATATTAGGTTGGCCCAAAGGTGCACCAAATTTTTGAAGATTATTTAATTGGAGTAGGATGATTGATGGGTATTCACAATTGAGGCCAGTATGGATCCTCAAAAGTAACATACTCACTTAGTTGTGAATATTTTATCAATCGGTCCTATTAGGTGAAAGGAAATCACCATAATTGTTAAAATAGTTTACCATAAGATTAGCCCAAAGGTAGGTCACGGTAATACTGTTCACTATTGTTTAAACCATAATTTTCAAATTGCTTATAAATTAATGTCACATAGCATGTATTTATGATTGCAGTATCAGTTCCTATTTCGCTGCATTCGCATGCCTCTTCTGTCCCGATCCTGAATGGAATGAATTTCTCAGATTGGAAAGAACAGGTTCAGTTTCACCTTGGTGTTCTGGATCTAGATGTAGCACTTGAATCTGAAAAACCAGCTGCTATTACCAGTAACAGCAGTGCAGAAGAAAAATCTACATTCAAAGCATGGGAAAGATCGAATAGACTGAGCCTTAAGTTTATGCGAATGACTGTAGCAAACAACATTAAGTCAACTCTCCCTACTACTGAGAATGCTAAAGAATTCCTGAAATCTATGGATGAGCGTTTCAGAACTGCAGACAAGTCTCTTGCTGGGACACTGATGGCTAAGCTTACCACCATGAAGTTTGATGGTACGCATGGAATGCATGAGCATGTCCTCGAAATGACAAACTTGGCTGCTCAATTAAAGACTCTTGAGATGAATGTGGATGAGTTTTTTCTTGTGCAATTCATTTTAAACTCCTTGCCTCCTCAGTATGGGCCATTTCAGATTCACTATAACACTATTAAGGATAAGTGGAATGTGAATGAGTTGGCCGGTATGCTCAATCAAGAAGAGGCAAGACTTAAGCAACATGGACGACATTCAGTTCATTTCATCACTCAAGGAGCCGAAAGGAAAGGGAGAAAGCCTAGAAAGGGCATGAAGCGAACACCATCCAAGGCATATGAGCCTAATCAAGGTTCTCAGGCTTATCAGAAGGAAAGGAACAGTGATAAGTGTCACTTCTGTAAAAATTCGGGACACTATCAGAAAAACTGTCCGCAACGTAAGGAATGGTTCGAAAAGAAAGGTATGAATTTCATTTCTGTTTGTTTCGAATCAAACCTAACTGAAGTTCTTTCTAATACTTGGTGGATTGACTCTGGAGCTACTACTCATGTTTCTAATACCATGCAGGGATTCCTTACAACCTAGACCACAAATCCAAATCAGAATTTTCTATTCATGGGAAATCGGGCTAAAGCTCAAGTTGAAGCCATTGGGACTTACCATTTATTTCTAGATTCTGGTTATCATTTGGATTTGTCTCAGACTCTTTATGTTCCTTCTATTTCCAGAAATTTAATTTCCTTGTCTAGACTTGACATTGATGGTTACTCTTGTAATTTTGGAAATAAAAGTTTCAGTTTGTTTAAGAATACCTCTTTTGTTGGTTCGGGCATTCTTTCTGATGGTTTATACAAATTAAAACTTGATAATCAATTTGCTGAAACTATTCTTACCTTGCATCATAATGTTGGTATTAAACGTAGTCTCACGAATGAAAATTCCTCATACTTGTGGCATAAAAGGCTGGGACATATTTCTAGAGAAAGATTACTTAGATTAGTAAAAGATGGGATTCTCTTGAACCTAGATTTTTCTGATCTTGGAATGTGTGTAGATTGTATTAAGGGAAAACAAATAAAACACACCAGAAAAAGTGCCACAAGAAGTACTAAGCTTCTTGAGATTATCCAAACAGACATTTGTGGGCCTTTTGACAATCCATCTTTTGGTGGAGAAAAATATTTTATCACATTTCTTGATGATTTTTCACACTATGGTTATGTCTATTTGTTGCATAAAAAATCTCAATCGGTGGATGCCCTTGAGGTATATATGACTGAGGTTGAAAGGAAATTAGATAGAAACGTGAAAATCATTAGATCTGATAGAGGTGGTGAATATTATGGAAAGTATGATGAAACAGGGCAGTGCCCTGGCCCATTTGCTAAAATTCTTGAAAAACATGGCATATGTGCACAGTATACTATGCCTGGAACACCACAGCAGAATGGTGTAGCTGAAAGGCGTAATCGTACTTTAATGGATATGGTTAGGAGTATGTTAAGTAATTCCAATTTACCTAAATCATTGTGGATATATGCTCTTAAGACCGATGTATACTTATTAAATCGGGTTCCTAGTAAGTCAGTTCCAAAAACCCCTTTTGAACTGTGGACAAGAAGGAAACCGAGTCTGAGACACCTGCATGTTTGGGGTTGTCCAACAGAGGTTAGATTGTACAATCCACATGAAAAGAAATTGGATTTTAGAACGATCAGTGGTTACTTTATTGGTTACCCTGAAAAATCCAAAGGGTATAGGTTTTATTGCTCTAATCACAGTACGAGAATTGTAGAAACCGGTCATGCCAGATTCATTGAAAATGGTGAAGTCAGTGGGAGTGATAAATTACAAAATGTAGTTATCCAAGAAGTTAGGGTACAAGTTCCTGTACCTATGGCTTCGAAGGAAATTATTGTTCCTATCATTGATGAACAGCCTGACAATATTGAACGACAAACTAATGAACCACCACTCCATAATGAGGCTGTCACCAATGAACCCATAGTAGATGGACCACAAGAAGTAGCATTAAGGAGATCTCAAAGGGAAAGGAGGTCTGCTATTTTGGATGATTATGTGGTTTATCTACAAGAATCTGATTTTGATATAGGAACGTGTAAGGATCCGGTTTCATTTTCACAAGCCATAGAAAGTAATGATTCTGCTGAATGGATTAATTCCATGAATGATGCATTGAAATCAATGGACCAAAATGGAGTCTGGGATCTCGTTGAATTGCCCGAAGGATACAAGAAAGTTGGTTGCAAATGGGTCTTTAAGACCAAACGCGACTCCAAGGGTAATATCGAACGACATAAAGCTAGACTTGTGGCCAAAGGTTTCACTCAGAAAGGAGGCATTGATTATAGAGAGACCTTCTCTCCTGTGTCCAAGAAGGACTCACTTAGAATCATTATGGCATTGGTAGCGCATTATGATTTAGAACTGCACCAAATGGATGTGAAAACTGCTTTTCTGAATGGGAGTTTGGAGGAAGACGTCTATATGGATCAACCTGAAGGTTTCTCCATTAAAGGAAAAAAACCCCTGGTTTGCAAACTTAAGAAATCAATATATGGGCTTAAACAAGCCTCCCGGCAATGGTATCTTAAGTTTCATAATACCATTACTTCTTTTGGATTTAAGGAAAACACTGTTGATCGGTGTATATATCTAAAGGTTAGTGGGAGTAAATTTATATTTCTGATTCTGTATGTTGATGACATATTGCTTGCCACCAGTGATCTTGGTTTATTACACGAAACCAAAAAGTTTCTCTCTATGAATTTTGAAATGAAAGATATGGGTGAGGCATCTTACGTGATAGGATTTGAAATATTCCGAGATCGATCACGTAGATTGTTAGGATTGTCTCAGAAGGCTTATATTGAAAGAGTTCTAGAGAGATTCAGAATGGATAAATGTTCAGCTGGTGAAACCCCTATACAGAAAGGGGATAAATTCAGCCTCATGCAATGTCCGCGGAATGAATGGGAACGAATTCCTTATGGAAAGAATTCCTTATGCTTCTGCAATAGGAAGTCTAATGTATGCACAGACTTGCACTAGGCCAGACATCAATTTTGCAGTAGGTATGTTGGGAAGATATCAAATTAATCCTGGATTGGAACACTGGAAAGCTGGAAAGAAAGTGATGAGGTACTTGCAGGGAACGAAGGATCACATGCTCACATTTAGGAGGTCTGATAATCTAGAGGTGATTGGCTACTCAGACTCAGATTTTGCTGGATGTGTTGACAGTAGGAAGTCTACTTTTGGCTATTTATTCCTATTAGCCGGAGGAGCAATATCATGGAAAAGTGCGAAGCAAACTATCACTGCTTCGTCCACTATGGAAGCTAAATTTGTGGCATGCTTTGAGGCCACAGTTCATGGATTGTGGTTGCGAAATTTTATCTCAGGACTTGGGGTCATCGACTCTATTGCCAAGCCGCTGAGGATTTATTGTGATAATGCCGTAGCTGTATTCTTCTCTAAAAACGACAGGTATTCTAATGGTGCTAAACACATGGAACTGAAATACTTTGCCGTTAAAGAAGAAGTTCAGAAACAACGAGTGTCAATTGAACACATAAGCACACTGCTTATGGTTGCAGATCCATTGACGAAAGGATTACCACCAAAGGCATTTAAGGAACATGCTAACAGAATGGGAATTGAACGTAGCACATAAACAGTGGCTGTTTTATGAGATGGATCACATAATGTTGTTTGTCTTATTTGACACTTTGAGATCTTAATAAAGATGTCTCTGTTTGATAAATCCCATTCTAAATGTGTACGTACATGTATGAGAATAAATATATGATGATAAGAATAGTCTCTGACAAGGGACATTATTGCTGGACCTTACGAACACACTCCTTGTTTACAGACTAAATTAAACAGGTTACTAATATCGTGGTACATGAAAGGGACTATGTTGTCTTATTGACATAGAACCGTCATGACTCGCATTACTAGGTTGTTTAATTATAGTATTATGATGACCAAACTGAAAACCAAGATGAATATGACTTATGGCACACCTAATGTCTACTTTGTAAAACTCTAACATTAAGTTATCATATGTGCCAAGTGGGAGAATGTAAAACTAATTTGGTAAATTAATTTCTTAATGACACATATGAAGAGACGGATGTGTTGGCAGCCGTTTCAGTTTTCACGGAGTTCTTGTAACGGATTCAAGGTTGAGGTCTCGATTCTCCTACTCTGATGGACAGGTGGAGAATAACGGTCTTGGGGAAACCAGTCCTCTCTCTGCCCATAAATGAACCTTCAGAGCATCCATCAGAACAGTCTGAAAGAGTGTATTGGAACGGGGTAAGAGACAGAAATCAGATTTTTGTTCCGTGCAGGAGTTTCTTCATTTTCTGTTCTACGCAGGGGTTTCTTCATTTCTGTTCTGTGATCTGAAGCACAGAGTTTCACTGTTCTGGAGTCTGAAGCAGCCAGAGCAAGAAGTCAGAGCTCTGTACAAACCCTGCACAAATGGATCCAGGTATCAAATCAATTACTGTTTCGTATCAAATCAATTACTGTTTAATTCCGCTGTATTGTTGGTAAAGAACTAGAAAGTTCCAGGTCCTGTAATTATGTTAACAGACATTAAGAGTTCTGTACAATAAAAATACTAACATTACCTTCTCCTCAACCAAATGTGATGGCTTAACAAGCGACAATCTCATCTTCACATGTAGTTATTATCAACTTAGCAAAAGTATAGAAAACTAAATAGAAAACTCTCAATTTACATGTAGAAGATCTCTTGTACAGGTAAATAAAATTTGCCGCTCTCAATTCATATGCTAACTAGGATGACAGATGACGCGTCCATGCACCTTGAAAATAAAGAATAGCTCAATACACTCATGCCAACTGTACACAGGCTGCGCTGAAGGGCCTACTCCTAGAAGCAAATTAGTTTCACTGATGACAGACAGGTCAGGTGTTCAAACAATTGGCCCGCCTCTACAAGCTTAAAATATGACACCTGTTTATCTTAGTCTTGACTTGAACCCACGACCTTGCCCTTTCAGCATTCCTTTCCCCGTTATTAAAAGTTTAGACCTATCATCCAAAATGGTGTTTTGTAAAAATATCCAATTGTTATTCATAATAATAAGATTTGAATATGAACTCTATGATTTAATTATTTAAAAGTTGTATAAAAATATTTTAGTATGCATGCATTATCATTTTATTTTATGTTTTATATTAAAACTTTAACTTCAGAAATGTATTAGAATTCATGTTCATTCTTTGAAACAAAAACAAATATAATTAGTCTTTGTTGCTTTTCCTCCTTTTTTTTATTTGAAATTAAATTTTAGTTTGTATATAAAATTAACCATTTCAACTTGAAATTTCTTTTCAACAATCCCTGGAATACCAAAAAGGTTTTGGCCATTAATTTTAAATTGACAAAAAAAACAGCCCATGTGAAGGCCATACTATTAGGGTTACAGTGTTAATTATTCTTCTTCGATTACCTGAAAGTGTAGCACCAAGAAAACACATGTTTCCTTATTCCCATACGATTGGGGAATTTTCATTTCCTCCAAAGACTAGAAAAGTCTATGTAAAACCTGTGCAATGTTTTCCCCACCAATGCAACCCATGTTTAGGCCATTATATGATGCAGGGTTTACAATGTGAATTATTCTTCTTCGATTATAAGTGTATCAACAAGCAAACACCTGTTATCATATTCTCCTGACCAAATGTACTCCCATACGGTTGGGGGGTTTCATATCCTCTAAAGACTTTAGGATAGTCTATGTGAATCGTGTGTACTCTTTTCCTTACGAATGCATCTGTAAAGGCTGTATTGGATTTTTGGACTGTTTGATGTCATATTTTAATGTAATAATAGCTAGAAATGTGAAATTTTTTAAAAGAATTATCTGATTATATTGGCAGGTTTTGGGTCTGAAATTTGTTTAAAGCTCTAGAGTATGACTAAACTTTGTTTAGCACAGATTTGTGATTATATGCATTTATCCTCAAATAAACAAGTTTCTCACAAGGCAAATGCCCCAAGATGCTAAAAGAGGAAGAACTTTGAATGGACTAATCATGGTATTTCCACACCATATTTTGACTCCTGAGTTATTCCTCCACATTTTCCCTTCTGCATGCATTCTTCAATCCTATTTGAGCTTCATGTTCTTCCCAGACTTGAAGAATATAAAGGCAATTAAGAAACATATGAGATAGATTTTCCAGATTCATTTTGTAGATAAGGCATCTTGCAGGCCCATTCCAACCACTTCTTTGCATATAATCCCATGTTGTGAATTTTTCATTAAGAGAAAGACGTTTATTAGTGTTTCCTTTGTATTGTTTGCTAAGATTTCACTTCCAATTTCCAGAGCATGAGAAAGATCTTTTGCTATGGAAATATTTTTTAGTGATGCCATTAATTATTTGGCTAAAATACTTATAGTTTTATTCGTTTGGATTTAGAAAAGAAAACCGTTATTAGCATTTTCATTTGTTGTGTACTTGATGTTTATAGGTTAGTAATTAAGCCATGTTTCAAAATCATGGGACCTGCTAATGTTAAGAGGCAAAGTTCCATCAAGTTCAAACATGGTTGTTAAGATTGGTGTTTGAGAGTGAGGTTTCATATTCATCCAAAGTTGTCCACAAAGGCCCCCCAAATTATATCATGTTGGCAACATTTAATAACAAAGTCTAGTATGCACTCACCATCATCTTCATAGTGTCATAACAACTTTTGCAATGACCCTTGTATAATCCATTTGATTAGATTGAAGATAAGGGTTTCCCTTTTCTATTGGTTGGAATCTATCTTTGGTCAAGAGGAACCCAACCAAATACATAATTTTTTCATTACAAAAAACTGGGTAATTTATGTGGTGAGGGCTTACCCACCTTATGCTCCTAATGTTCTTCTCTCATAAATTGTTGTAGTTGTGAGGGAAACTAGTGTATTGTCTAAGGAATCCCTTTGTGTTATGCATTTTCTTGTCACTAATTTAGATCCACTCCTAGAGATACCAATCCATTGGCATCTTAACTCCCCAACCTATGGATATGGTGATTAAATTTTTAGAAGAATGGCAATAACTAGGATATTTGTTTAAGAATGGGAGCTAGATGGCACTTAGATGATAAGCACAATCGTTTCTTATATGATAACAAAAATTTGTACTCTACATTTTAACCACTGTGGTCTTCATAGTGTGACAACAACTCCTACAATGAAGCTCTTGTTCATTATGTTCTGTAATGTTTTTCATTTTATTACAATAGTAATTATCGTTCTCTCTCTGTACCAATGAGAGTGTAGATGGCTCTCCCTTTGCCATGGCTATCTCTCTTTGTACCTCAGGGATGGTCGAGGCTCCCTCCCCTTTAAAAAGCCGAAACTAACAATTCGGTCGATCGTTTGTGCCATAGAGTAGAGATCGGATTCCATCCCCAAGCATCGTGTCCTTCAAATAGAAAGATACACTACTGAAAACCTTCTCCATAATCTATTCCTTTAGACAACACTATGTATACACATGAATAAAGATTCATAATATGCCCTTTGAGCATATTCCTGGGTTCGCTTTAAATTTGTCGACACTACAACCCCGTAAACAAAGACCTTTAAGCGGTCTCTATAGTGTACAATTGGTGCATCATACATATTTCCAGGAAGATCTCCCTACAATAGGGGAATTTCAACTTTCAAAAACATGAATTCTGAGGCTTATGGTGATGATAGAAGGTTTGAAGATAATGATAACTCGAAAATTTCTGGTACTTCTTGGCCTCATGATCATTTGAGAAGAATTTGGTTAATGAGGCCAACTTTCCTTGATGTGTGCAATGCCATCATCTAGGCGATTAGAGTTTCACCGAAACCAAAAATCAATGTATTTATTTTCAATTTTTATGTGTTCAATGTTGAGAGGTTGATAGGGATTGTAATCCGCTTTACATTTAAAGACACACCAAAAAAGATTAGGTCTCAAAACAAGCACCATCAATGAATATCGACAATTCTATCAAATGATAGACACGTTGGAGCATAGCCTACAAACAATTCTATATACAACAGTTTCTGAATGTGCATCTGTAAAGACTGACATTACATACAACTCATATCTATAAAAAAGAGGAGTAAGCAAATGACTAATTTTCAGATGCCAGTTAATACTCCCTGCCAAAATCATCTTCCTACAAGGAGTTTAAACAATAATTTGATGCCTGATGGTTATTCTTGTTCTTTTGGTGTCTTTATGTTTGACGCCTTCTCAAAAATATAGAAATAATAAGGCACCGCTATATAAGACAACTAACTAGGCTAAATAGTTGAGAGGAGAAGCCACGGGTTTTTCCTCTCCTTTTTGTTCTTCATGAGATGGGAGTAGTTTCTTAGTATGCTATTTCCCCTGATTTTTTCTCATGTAGTGGTATGGAGTGGGGAGCACTTTTACACTTTTTTTTGGATGGGATTGCTTCCAAGAAAACATGCCTTGAGAAGCTACAATGCATTATATATATTTCATCTTCTTAGATGCTAGGTCTAAGGATTTTCTATTTCTCAGGGTTCGCTCTTGACATCTACCCAACCTCGTTCCTTTTAACATACCATTTGAGTGGGGTAGACTACAACAACAAAGGAGTCCCGGTAGACCACTCAACACCCTATCTACACCGCCAATGCAACAAGACCTCATTGGTACACTTTTGCAATATTATTGTAATATTATTCTAAAAATAACATAATCCTTTTTCCTAACAAAACAAATCTAGTTCAATGCAAATACTTGTGGACTTTGTCTCTAATTATGTTTTAGTCAAAATTAAGAGAAACCCTTAAAAGTATCCTACCCTCCACCTAGAAAACCAAATGTTCCAATCCATTAGAAATTCCAGAATGAAAATTCTATAATGAACATAATCATCAATGCCAAAAGCACATGGAATGAATATCATAGTTGACTAGCCTTTAGTGCTCAACTAAGTGATGAGTTCAAATTCACAAAAAAATACTTTAATGAGTCCACATATAAACAATAAATGCATCAAACAAACAATATTTGTGTTTCCTATATTCTAAAGTTAATGTAAGCTCCAACATAAAATGCATAGTTAGACATCAACAATTACAATGTTTTATATGTAGTGAAATTTATGCTAGTTCAATTGATGTTTGAAAATGTTAAATTTATGCTATAAAATAGATATGCCCTCTCCCTCCTTTAAGGTCAAGTCCTCATTTCTTTGCCAAAGGTTCCTACATTTAAGTGATATTTCATTAGCATATGTTGTTGTAATTTTTACTTCCATTTTACTTGATATCATGTTCATTTCCTTGACTCTTGGCTGTCAAGGTGAGCTGGAAAGCTTAGGGGCTGCCATATGATTCTATTCCTATGATGATGAAGGAAGTTAGAGATGAAACTTACCTAGACAGTTTGGTGTATTTTTTCCTTGTATTGTCTAGAAGATAGAGCCGTCATGAAGTGAAATATTGTTTTCTTACGATATTTCATAACATCCCTAAAGATGAAATTCACAAGGTTACTATTTAGAAACTCGAGGTTTAAAGATGAAATTCACAAGGTTACTATTTAGAAACTCGAGGTTTAAAGATGAAATTCACAAGTTTACTATCTAGAAACTCTAGGTTTAAAGGTGAAATTTGATGTTTTGTATTTAAACACCAATTTGGAAAAAATATCAACAGAAATTTTATAATAGTCTTATCATGTAGGTAGGAGGTTTTAAACCAGGTTTAGTATAACTAGTCGACCCCCCAAAATCCAAAACTGGATCAAAACCAATAAAAAACTGGAAATAAAAAACCATCAACCAAAGGATACATAAAATATTCAAGATTTGATTTTTTTTTTAAAACATATTCATTTACATCTATGTGAATCCAAATCATGTACATCTATGTGAATCCAAACCATTAGACACAACTATGGTAAGTATTCCAATGTATACAACAAGTGAGTGTGCATATAACCAAAATAGCACATATGAAGGGATATACATAAACAGAGGCAAAACACTACAGAATTAGGATTGCGGTTTACAGTTTTAGGTTTGATTAAATTTTCCAGTTGAGCCCAAGCACCTCCTTACACCCTATATAGATTTAGTCAGTTGAGACCCAAAAGGCCTGCTTATTATGGAACTGTAATAAAGACTAAAGTGGTTAACCATAAATTTGAAAGTGAGGGGTTGCACCAAATCATGTACATATATGTGAATCCAAACCATTAGACACAACTATATACATCTATGTGAATCCAAACCATTAGACATAACTATGAAAAGTGTTCCAATTTACATAGCAAGTAAGTGTGCATATAACCAAAACAGCATATAGTGCAATTCATATCTGAACAAAAATACATAAACAGAGGCAAAACACTACAGAATTAGGATTACGGTTTACAGTTTTTTTAGGTTTCATTAAATTTTTCAGTTGAGCCCAAGCACCTCCATACAACCTACAGAGATTTAAACAGTTAAGACCCAAAAAGGCCGGTTTATTATGGAACTGTAATAAACATTAAAGTGGTTAACCATAAATTTGAGAGTGAGGGGTTGCACCCTTCTTAATATTTTCTTTTCAAACATTTCACTTTATTCCAAAAAATTGGCATCTCAAAATAAAAAAATTCGAAAAACTCCTCTATTTTAGTCCTCTTGTTTTCAGAAATATTCCGAGAATTTTAACTTGAAGTATGTGTCAAAGGAATAATTTGATGAACACAGAAGACTAATGGCATGTCCATTGCTAGGCCTCCAAATAATGAGCACGATCCCCAACACTATAAGAAATTTTTCCGGCTACTTCGAACAAATTTTAAGAGAATACTTCATAGTGAAACTATTTGGTAGCAACAAGTCTTATCATGTGAAGCAACGCCCAGCTGCAAAATTTTAGCCAGTGATTTTCACCTTTTATAAATGCCATATCTATTATCTTTAGACCTAACTCGCACAATTCAACCTTGACAATGGAGAGCCAAATTGAAGTTTTGCCATGAATTCGACCTACTAAATAATACATAACATATTTGAATAATTCAGAAAATATCAGTGATTTTCCATTTCATGAGAAGACAATAAAATTAGACTGTACAACATAAACAAAAGATCATGTATATCCTAAAGAGCTTTAATTTTCATAATAGAAATAAACACTAAGCCACGAACATTAAATTTTCAAACAGTTCAAAGGATTGATCGTCTAAAATTTGTATGGGAAACAATTCAAAATTCAATATACAAAGTCCAATGTTCAAATGCCATGGATCATGGCATAAAATGATAGATATATATTCCTGGCTCATTTTTTTCATATCAATTAAAAAAAATGCCTAACTTATTTTTTTCATATCAATAAAAAAAATGTGACTAAAAGTTATATATTCCTCTTATGGTATTTCTAAAATTTTAGAGATGATACTTGAATAACGGTAATAACAGTAGTAACTGAAAGATTCTTCGAAGAATTTTGGCATTATTGTTTGAAAGTTTTTTCTAATTATTGATACAGTTTGCTGGTTTTTGGAGGAGACTTTCAGATTCAAGTATTAAATGCTGCAATTGGAAGTTCCTCATCAAAATTGGTAAATTGAAGTTGCAGATCCACGATTATTTTTGTAGACCTGGAGAATATTTACTTCAGATTTGCAATATATGATCAATTAAACATATACCTATTGCAGATTTAGGTTGATAAGGTAAATCTTTATGCAACAGGAGATAGTGGCCTCCTAGTTACTTGATTGACATAATCATAATCTGATATATTTTAAAGAAAATCAAAAGTATTATAAACAATACTACGAGCAGCCCAATGCACTTTTAGGCTTAAGATTATTTTGTGAGCAGTATAGAAGAGCATGAGAAGTTTTCAACCTTTTTAAACCCTTTTTCTAGACAATTTGCATTTAGGATTTGGCCAGTCATGGTTTTGCTTCCAAGTTTGACCAAGAAAATAAAATTGATTGTCACACTTTTTCTAAGTTTGGCAAAAAAAAATAAAAAAAATCGATTGTCACACTTAAAGTGAAATGAAATAAAGTTGTTTGTCACACTTTAATTGAAATAAAATAAAAAGATGCAAAGTAATACTGAATAATCTAGTCAAAACATTTTGAATCTAGTCATTCTTCCCTTCTATAAATATGATAAATGACTTCTATAAATGATAAAAATACTGAGTTGAGTTGGTCCACTTCAAGGTTTACAAGTCAAACTTGTCTTAAAACCCAAATTGTCATATTTAAACTAAGTTGTGCCTGATTAGCTAATACAATGGTAAAGTAATACCATAAAATAATCTAGCCAACCAATTTCGAGTCTAGTCATTCTTTCTTTCTATAAATCTAAAAAACGATAAAAAAAATACTGACTTGAGTTGGTCTACTAGTCCAGTTAAAGGTATACAAGTCAGATTGTTTCGAGACCCAAATTATCATACTTTAAGTTGTCACTGGTTAGTTGATAACTTATAAAGATACATTGGCATAACTAACACTAAAGTAAAAAAACATAACAAATAATTAGACTCACGAAACTAATATGAATTCCAATCCAGAAACTAATATGAATTCCAATCCAGAAATGCATAGAGAACCGTGTTTTGATAAAAAACCATGCAAATGATTTTTTTAACAGCGATGTTATACCTAAACCTAATTGAGAGTATTTATGAGTGTGGGACCTACTCTACAAACCCGAGTTTCATAATGAACAAAAACAAGCCTAGCATTGGATGGAGCTTTATACAAACAGAGTCCTCTGATTAGGGATGATTTTGACTTTCAGGTTAGTCAAGACCCCCCAAATTAGACATCTTCATTTACATCAATGCAAAAGTGACTAAAACAACAGTGAATAGGCCTGCCGAGGTTGTAATGTTAAATGCACATGCACATGCACAGGGTACTATGCCCACAACTTAATGGTTATACCTAATGGTTATACCTTTCCTCAGATGCTCCTGAGACAGGTTACTGAATATGCCTCCTCTTAACTGGGTTGTAAAATCCTCTGAGTGCACCTCCTTATTCGTCAACAGGAGCAGGTTGATTTCTGGAATCACAGGATGGAGCTTTATACAAACAAGCCTAGCATTGGATGGAGCTTTATACAAACAGAGTCCTCTAATTAGGGGATGATTTTGACTTTCAGGTTGATTTCTGGAATCACAGGATAAAGCTTTATACAAACAGAGCCCTCTAATTAGGGATGATTTTGACTTTCAGGTTTATTTTTGGAATCCTGCAAAGTTAACTCATAAAATATGTAATTTTTGTTATTGTTATTTTTTTTTTGCTATTTTAAGTTTAGAAATAAAATTACACAATAAACCCCTACACCTATATCCACACTCTGCAACTGCAATCTTGTATAACCTTATTACACCTATCCGGTTTCACAATGCTTGTTGCCTGTACTTGCGGTGCTTATACCCACCTAAAATCAATGTAATGAGAAACTCCATGTTTACAAAGGTTGAAGCTGTATTAAGCAATGGGATTCATCTATGCTTGATTATGGCTAATATGTTGCTTAGACCTTACTTACTATGGCTAAACGTTTGCAAGCTGTAATAGTGATTTCTAGAATCCTGTAAACTTAACTTATAAAATATGTAATTTTTGTTTTTGTTGTTTTTTTTTTCGATTTTAAACTTACAATTGAAATCACATGATACTAAAACCTCCTACACCTACATCCACACTATGCAACTGCAAGCTGTAATAGTGTTTTTACCGGTTTTAAAAAAATCCATACAAATTCATAACCAAAAACAGGGAAAATAGTCTCTACATCAACACTGTGCAACTGCAAGCTGTAATAGTGTTTTTACCGGTTTTAAAAAATCCATAAAAATTCATAACCCAAAACTAATAAAAACTAACCAAAAACAGGGAAAATCGTCTCCTGCTCAGACAACTCGCTAGAAAACTAATAAGAAAGAATTGGCAAACTACCCACCTTTTCCGGTGCTCTGTTCTAGGAGACTAGTAGATGTTGTTTGAACCACCAAGGCATCTTCTGCTGGCAGTTTAGTTTCTCTGTCAGATAACAGAGAGATGTCATCAATTGTTCTTCTCCTCGGTTTCCCAGCAAACCCCAAACCCAAATGGAAGGTAATTCGAAGTTCTGCGTCATTCATGGTCTCGTGTTGTCTGGACGAGATCCGACAGACAGCATCAAGAACTGGGCGTTTACCAAATTTGGCACCACATAACCCTTCTCCTCAGTCATACGCCATTACACGGCAACCCAGAAGCTTAACTCAACTGCTTCTACACTGTCGCTGCAGACGAAATCACTGTAAAGAAACCAAGATTTATCAAATATAAACCTTTTGTCCTCCCCAGTCCTTCCATTTAACATAATGTGAAATGAAGAGAAATGAAACGTGTTTACCTGAATGCTGGCTGAGCGATGTCCTTCGGAATCGTTAGCTTTGTTCCCAAATCTTTAATGGGATACGATACCAGCAGGTGGAGATATGTCTCTGGTCTTTCAAATACTGGGAAAAGGCACTAAATGAAATAATAAATGCAAAAACAATCTAGAAACGCCATCCCATCCCATCCCAGAGAAACATCAAGAAACTGGGAGAAATGTAATTTCAGAATCAGAAATGAAATGAAGAAAAATAACAAAAAATTAAAACGCAGCAATGCACATGAATTGAATAGAAACACGCCGAAACATTCACAGAGCCATATGTGCAAAAGGAAAAAAAAATCAGAGATTGAAATTGAGTACATTTGATTCCAAAAACAATGAAAGAGGATGATATAAATTCGGAAAACCATCTCCTCTGCCTCAGAAATCAAATCAGTAATGTGTAACGTATGAGGGTGATGGATGGAAGGGTTTAAATAGATTGGCTACTGAGGGAAAAGGCATAGCCCTTGGCCAGTATCTACCCATCCAATGGCTACATACAAAAAAGCAAAAAGCAAAGCAAAAAGCCTGCCCCACACTTCCTTGCTTGCTTTTTCTGCAACAAACAAACAGAAGAAGCAGCGTTGACGGTGTTAATGGATATGCTTTGTTTTTGTTGTGATCCGCCGTCACCCAGTTCTCAGCATATATATGTGCCTTTAATTCTCTCTCGTCTCCATCCACCTCATACAAAGGGACAAATATCTCCGCCCATATTCATATTAAATCATAGATCATCGAATTATTATGTTTAACACTTGTTGGCAGTTTCGTGCACAATTATCATGTGTTATTTACTATGCTACACCAATCATGGATTCCATAAATTTTTATAAGTGTATCATTTAAAAAATCAATGTCAAATGTCAATGCTTGCTTTTTTTTAAGTGTATCATACCATAGACAATTTTTTAACAATATTAACGTTACATGGCTTTTAAATAATACATATATCAACATTTTCAAAAGAGTACAATAATTTTTTCTAGTTATTCATAAGAATTTGAAAAAAAAACATTACAATGTTATTTTTTTTCCAACTGTGTAGTCTTTAAAGTATTGAAAGTCTATCAAAACCAACTAAATAGAGATTAAGATAAAAAAGCTCTTAATTATTATCAAGACTCAAAATTAAAAAAAAAAGGTTAGTTGAAGCAAAATAACAAAAAACATCCATTTGAACACATACAAAGTTTCTTACAAAGTACAATTGCAAATTTTATTTGACCACAGACCTAAGAATCATACAATAACTTCAGATCCTTTCTTGAAAGTGCATAATTCCTTCATCACACTAAACCACCTTCTTTGACAAGCTATCCACTTCGATGTTGTAGATCGTGGAAATATGCCTAAGAGATATTTGATTGAAAGAGTTAAGCAAGTGTTAGAAACTTTTTGCACCAATGATGAAGCTAAATAACTTGATACAATACCTTTGAATCACCATAAATGCTAACTTAATCATTCTATTTTTTATAGCAGAAAAGAGAACTCCCCATAGGCCCAATAATTTTGCTCTTGTATTGTTTCTAATTCCACCTCCCATCCATATATTAAAAAATTATTTTCATTGATCTTAACAACCATTTCATTCCCACATCTTCCCTCCAA
The DNA here is from genome assembly GCA_001517045.1 of Pseudotsuga menziesii. Taxonomy (NCBI): domain Eukaryota; kingdom Viridiplantae; phylum Streptophyta; class Pinopsida; order Pinales; family Pinaceae; genus Pseudotsuga; species Pseudotsuga menziesii. The sequence continues at coordinate 565,706 of LPNX010218188.1, read as the reverse complement.
TGAACATTGTATACACTAAGCCATTCTTTATAATTGAAAACCCATTTTATAAAGATTGATTTAAAAAAAAGATTTTGATATATTAACTAGTTTTATGGCTTAGAAAGGCTTTTTACAACAAAATGAAATTCAGTGCTGAACTCATAGTTGACAAGTGGCAATTTTATAAAATAATAAACTATTAACTAATTAATTGTTTCTTACAATGTCCACCATAGGTAAAGTTGAAAATCAAATAGATATATATTTCAATTAAATGATTTTATTAATTGAAATATATATCTCTTTGGTTTTCAATTAATTAATTAATTGTCCATTCAATGTAATTTGGGTGGTTGGAAGGAATGATAGTCACCCTCTCTAATTAGGTTCAATTCTTGTAATATTGCTCACCTTTTATAATATCAAAAAAGTGTAAAATGTAAATTATTCAACATGTTTGATATTTTTGTTCTATTTCATTTACATTATACAATTTGAATTTATTAAAGTATTGCTCTTAATTCAATGTTTCTAATATATATATATATATTACACACAAAATATACCCTATCAAAATTGATACTGAAAAACAAAAAATGATGAAGGATTATATATTTTTTTCTTATATTATAGACATTTTAATACAAATTATAATGTTGTCCAAGCATACTATAAACTCATGAGAGACTATAGTCTTATATAATGCTTTACAATATTCTTGTCTCTATGTGTTCGCAATCCTAGTCATACTATGAAATAATTAATAACTAATGAAAAATAAACTATTTTTCTTTCTTCTACTAAATTCCCCAAAAGAGACAAACTAAAACAACTATGAGAAGAAATTTGATGCTCTATCCATCCCTTCCAATAAATGCTCACCCAATTTTAAATAAGTGTTTTCATGGCCATTCAAGTCTACAACCTTACATATCTAATCAAAAACTTTATTTTCAATTTTATGTTGAATTAAGGGAATTTTATCATTGATCATAGTCATTTTCAGCAAGAAAAATATTAAGGCTTTGTACTCTCAACTCCGAATTAACTATAATTTTCTAGTTATTGGTTCCAATTTAATTGTCATCCAAACACATTTGGAGGGGATTGCTTCCAAATATTACACTCATTTAATATATGTTTTAGTCATGTTTCTATTGTCTCGTGCTAATTATTCCTTCTTCTTTCATTTCATATAAATGTATATTTAATTATTTGATTTGTATATGTGATTTATACATAGAGCATCCTCATGACCTCACACTCTCATGTGTGTGGATGTGTAACAAAGCACATATGGATATACAACCAAGTTCAATAAATTCCAAGGCATACTAATTAAGAATTTTTTACTTTTTGTTTTGGTTGTTATGAATTTGTAAATGTATTTCAATATGGTAAATGTGTATATAAACATCTAAGAAGTATTTTTTTTTTTAATTAAGAGAAAGTTTGAAATATTATCAACTTTCACATTGCATGAAATATATAATCAATCCAAGAACAAAATGTAGATTAAATAAGAGAACCTGAGTTTGATCGCTGTGAAAAAGGTAAAAACAATGAGATTTCACATTGCCTTAAGGTTGGTTTTTATAAAATAGATTGCTTGTAAATATCTCACTCACTTAATATATGATTTTATATGTTTTCATTATTTCAGATAGATTATTCCTTCTTCTTGAATTTTTCTAAATGTGCATTTAACTCTTTAATTTGTTTACTGTGATTTGTAGATGAAGCCCTAATGGCCTCACTCTCTTCAATACTTGGATGTGTAACAAAGTGCATTAGGAAACAGGTCGAGTTCAACAAATTTCAAGTTAAGATAATGATAAGAATTTCCTATCACTTTTTTTATAGGTTAATTATCCTAATACAAACCATCAAGTACTTCCTCTCATTTTGAGAATGGTACCCAGAGTAAACCTTAAATTGTTTAGGTACAAGGTCAAGTCAACTGAATCCATTGCAACGATATACTCATTATCAACTCAACATGTCACATACATGAATAGAACATGTGTGAGGAGGATAACACTCCATCCTACAACCATTCAGCTAGACCTAACAAGATAAAATTTCCTACCACTTTACTTTTGCTTCCATGAATTTACAAGTGTATTCTTACATGTATTGCAATATAGAAAATGCACATAAATATAAAAAAAATGATAATATTCCAAAAAATGACAAAAAAAATTTAAAATAACAACTTTGACAATGCATAAATTACATAATTATATGCAAGAACATAATTGTAGATTAAATAAAAACACCTACAACCATGAAGATGGTAAACATAGAGAAGAAAAAAAGCACACAGATTGTTATGATGAGGCTCATAATAATGATGTGGCGAGGAACAAAATGGCAACGCATGCAATACAATAGGGGCAACCCAACCCACATCAACCATTGTCACAATGCAATATGATGAAAAAATGACCATTGGAAGTTCCCATTTAAAAGTACGACTCTCACAAAGAATGTTTTACGATGTAATAATACAATGTAATAATATGGTAAAGATAAAACTTAAGACCTTTAAATAGTATGGCTTAACATGCATATATTCATTCCTTCTTTGCCCTATCATCTAATAAAAATAATAATTTTCTCATTAAAAATGAAGTGCATATCTTTTTCTAATCATTGGTAAGCATACTAAGAAAGTAATAAATTGAAAGTGTCTGATGAAATATTGCATTGAAATCCCATGATTATAATCATTCCTAAATTGTGAATTTGCTATAAATTTATGTTATGACTTAACTTCAACTTAAAATGATAATGATAGAGGTGGAAAGAGTGGTAGGTGTCTTTTTCGATTTTGGAGGAAATAAAGAAATTAGTTTCACATAGGGACTTGGGAAACTGACAAATAACCAGGCAAAGATCCATACCCTTTACCTCATTCTTTCTCTCCTAATTTCAAGAAATAATAAGTCTGCTCTCATCTTAGGAGACTATTCTTTTAATAAGTCTTATAAGAAAACAACAACAAAATGATGAGGTAATCATGGACAAATGAAGCAAAGAATTTAGAGCATGCTTGATTCCCTAAATCATTTTCAATTACTTTGTATTTCTTGAAGTGACAATCACAGGGTGGATGCATTGGAAAACTAGGTAACTGGATTAGAACTTTTCCAAAATTTCAAAGATGAAAATTATGCTCCTTTACATATATTTGTAGACCCAACATATGATTACAATTAGGATGGGTATGTTTATTATAATATTCATAAAGCTTCCTACCTAACATGGAGTTCATACCATCTATTTTACCATGTACACAGGTAATTCAATGGATCACTAAGCATGTGTGATTAGAGGAATGGAAAATCGTGAATGACAAAGGCTGATGTATTGTCATATTTAAGCCAAGAAACTTCCAGAGATACTGTAAAATCACTGAATTGGAAGTGCAAATGATTATAAAATGGGTTGTAGGTTTCAATAAAGATTGCAATAAGGTGCTTGAGAATGGTGGATCAAGGGGAAACAATTCAAATCAAGAGATATTGGTGTTTGTCCACCTATCAAGTTAAGGGAACCATATATTTATGCTATAGCATTTATCAATTAATGACATTGAGAAAAATATTATCATCACTTTAAGATTTCTTTAACTTTGATGCATTCCATCATCAAAAAGGGATTGATATCCAATTGGGCTGACATTTTGTCCCATAATTTGATGAAATATCTATCAAAGGTCAAGTTCTTTGAACTTGATTCTCCACTTGAATTCTATGAGTATTTGTATTAGATGGGCACCATTTCTACTAGCAATGAATTTAGGAGAATGGAACAGTGTTGGACTTTAACCAATCCTTCCATGTAGGTTTAACGTCAACTCTTATTGAAGCATAACTATATGAAAAAAATTATCAAATATATGATAGTTTAACTGCATGCCTGCATGAACTTATCTTTTGCAAACAAGCACCAAGATTGATTGAGAAAGCCATGATTGTGTTGAATGAGATAGTGAGTTGGAACATAGATGAACATTTTACTTATATAAGAGTATGTGGAGGGACAAATCATCCTCCTTTGACCCAAATATGTTCCAAATGGGATGGTCGTGAGGGAGATTACATAACATATTATCTTAATGGTTTTAATGTGGCTTTCAATAAAAATAATGAGAATTTTTTTCTTACCCCCTTCATGTTGGAACATATGGGCTTGGAAATTCTAAAGTTGTTGAAATGAGAGCCTATGCCATATAGGAAAACAAATTTAGAGAAGGGATATTTAGAAGTTATGATCCAAAATCCAGGGTAGACTCCAATTGTAAAGAAATTGAATTCACTTAGAACTATAAGTACGAGGACTAGGAAGAAGAGAAAGCATGAATATAGGGAGCCAAGACTTACATATAAGTACAACATAGACACTACAAGGAGAACACCCTCTAGTGGAGGTTATAGTTGAATCCCCTAATAAAAAGATCCCAAATATCCATTTGGACACATATTAATTTAAAAAAATTAAAACCCTACATGGTGCGTTCATGGTACAGTGAAAATCGATGCGCTACTTTATTTGAGCCAACTAGACAAATATTTTTAAATTTTCATTTCGATGTATTAATATTACAATGCATTAATGGGTTTCATTGGTTTTTACGCACCATTAGTGGTGCTATGTTAAGGTTCATGGTAAAAAACTAGTGCTCCTCACTACTTCACAAATGCACTCACCAATAGTGGTGCGTTGTCTATTTTTGTGTGCGGTTCTATCGATGTTTAAACTTTTAACACATGCACTAGCATCAGTAGTAGTAGCAACAAGTTGACATGTACAATGATTTAAGGGAATTGAAGCGAGATAGAAGGAGAGGGAATTGTACCCTTACTCCATTACCGCATCCTCTCAAGGGCTATAGGCCTCCTCAAGTTATATGAGGAGGCTACATCCCTAAAGGGGAAATTGAAATTTTTGGCGTAGTTGATCTTTCTGTGGGATTGCCTGACACATGCCTTCTACATTGGTCCCGATGAGTGGTTCTATCCCATTGAGGAGGATATACGTTTTATCACAGGGCTATCGAGGAGAAGGGAGAATTTTCCCTACTTCCCTAATGTCCCATTTGACATAGGAGCACCATAGAATAATCTTGTCTACTCCCTGAGATATATTAGTGATGGCATCGTTGATCCAACGGATTTTCAAGTTTCTAGTGGACAACAACGCTTCTCTTCTTTCGGTAGAGAGGAGGTTAGGTGCTACTCATTGTTGGTGATGACCATTTTGCACTACACCATTGATGGGAAATGCATTAATTTCCCTCTATTATATTATGTTGGTTTTTTAGTGCATAGATCGAGATACATTTGGCGGTATGGTATTTTTGGCGGTAGTTATGTTATTCTCTTGATAGATGTCATGCACAGTTTGAAGGAAGGGCCAACTTCCCTTTTGCTTCAGATTTTTTTGTTTATTTTTTGAGAGGTTTCAAGTCACAAGGCCTTCAGTTGACCATCACCCTCCTAGGACGATGACTAAAGCACGAATGCATATGTGGGGCCAAATACTACCCAAGAGGGGCCAGTCATGATTCCCTATTAGGATCACATCCAAGACAATGGACCTACTATCCTGAGAGTATGAGCACAGTTTAGACATGGTGGCGTGTCCTTAAGCATGGTTGGATTGACGAGGATGTGCAAACATCTTCTTCACCCTATATGAGCCACTAGATGCTCGAGGCGATATTATTGTTATGTTCAAAGTAATATAGTTTCATTTTATTATCTTACTTAATGCAAATAAATTAATTATAACACTTTATTTAGATTTTTATTTTTATTTTTTTGAAATTGTCTAATTATTGTTGTGTACTATATATTTTGCAAATATTGGCACCTTTGTTTGGGATGTATCTCTCCAAATTGTTGATGTTGAGATAGATGAGGCCGAGCCGACAACTGAAATTATTGAGCTACCGAGAATAAGCATGCAAAGTAGGCCTGCTGTTAGAGACATGTAGCGTTTGGCAGACCAGTTGTTTGCATTTATAGCTGGGCAGGGAGTATGCCCTATACCAGTTCAAGATATCACGCAAGACCCTACGCTTGTTGGTATGTGGAGATACCTTCATGCCCATATGATGCTTATTATGTGTCATATCATTGGAGATACTATCCTTATAACAATATTGAGGGATGGCCATGCCATTGAGACTTCATCTACTCCATCCGATGAGGGTGGTCATCCTCCTCCAACTCATCCTTCACTTGCTCCAGCTCTTCCATCACCTCACTGAGTTTACCAAGAACCATCTCATCCATCCCCACCTTCGCCTCCTCCATCACCTCCAAGAACCATCTCATCTAGCTCCTCCTCCATCACCTCATCTAGTTGACCAGAAACCATCTCATCCATATCCTCCTCCATCACCTCACCAAGTTGACCAGGTCCCATATCATCCAAATCCTCCTCCACCTCCTCCTTCACCTCACTGATTTGACCAAACACCATCTCATCTATCTCCTCCTCCACCTCCTCCATTGCCTCACCAAGTTGACCATGCGACATCTCCTCCTCCTCCTCTTCCACCTCTTCCATCACCTCATTGAGGTGACCATGAAACATCTCATCCATCTCCTCCTCCACCTCCTCCTTTACCTCACCGAGTTGACTAGGGACCATCAGCCACCATCTCCTCCTCCACTAGTTGGTTGACCACCCTCTCCTCCACACATAGTCGACCCAACAACATCTCCATTGACTCCACTACATACCGATTGACCACCCTCTCCTCCATGGACAGATGATAATCCGTCATCTTCTACTACAAACACAACCTCGACTATTCTAGATAAGATGCCTCTGGATGGTGGAGGTACCGATGCCTTTGCATCTATTGGTGGAGGTATCGATGCCTCTAGTTCTGGATGTTGACCATATATATACTATAGCATATATTTGACTTGATATGTATATTTGACATTGACATCATGTATGGCATGAGTTTGATATTATTGTTCATATATATATATATATATATATTGGTGCATTTTTCATGTTCATGTTGATTTACTTTATTTATATGTTGATGTTGATGTGTATATAGTTGTTGAGTCATGCTAGATATGCCTACTATATGTGTATGTTAAATTATACTTGTTAGACGTGTGTGGTGATGATGTTAAACGATGCTTGTGTTTTGTTAGATGTGATTTTTAGATGTGAATGCTTGTGTTTATTAGTTGTGTACGGTACATTATGTCATTAGGTAATGGTTTTTTTTTTTAGATGTGTAAGTTAATTGTGATTGATGTACTTTATGCATGATTGTGTTACCTAATTTTTCATGTGAATGTTAGATGGTGATTGTCACTGTTTGATAGGTGATGATGATGATAAATGTGTATTTTAAATGATGTTAACTAATTTTTAATGGGTATTATAGATGATGTTTATGTTTGTTAGATGGTTATGATGGTACATTAGATGATGTTAACCATCATCATCATAAACTATATTATATTTTTGAATTAAAAAAAAACATGATATTATAGTTAATCAAAAGTAATACATGGATGTAATATATCATTATAAAGAATTAAAGGTATTATATAAATGTAATAAGATATATAAAATGTAATGGATAATTAATACACACTAGGATAATAATTAATCTTGGAACCATTACAATATTATACTTATTATGAATTCAATATAACAATTACAAGATTAGTGATTATTGATATCATGGTTAATTTCATAACTTTATTTGTATATATTTGTTTAAATTATTTACATTACTTATGTTTATATTTAAAAATATGCACAAAAAATTAAAGCATGAAAAACAAAATGACTTAAAGGAAAAAAAATTTAAATTATTTATATTGAAAAAAATATAAAATTCTTTTTTGGAAGATTGAATAGTAAAATAAAAATCCAAATTTTGAAAAATACATATAACAATTAGTAATTCAATTACTAAAATAATCATTAACAAGAAACTATAAAAAATGTTCTATGTGAAAAAATAGTTAGTATTAAAACAACTCATGATGACATAATAAACAATTTTGTCCATTTTTTGAAGTGAATCTTAGTGACAAACATGCAATTTGTCCCATATATTTGCGTTGATATTATGTGAAGATCCACTTACAAGGTTGAGAATTTTGACATATATTTAAATGACCAAATGAAAGAGACATTGCACGGTATGAAACCCAACCACCAGGAAGAGAAGAGACACTTTCTTTGTGTAAAAAGAGAACTCCTTTAACCAAAACCATAATTACCTCCAACACTGGAAAACTACCATTGCCCACCTACCTTGGAAAAAATCAACTACCTAGCAAAGGGACTTGGTGAAAAATGAAAGGTTCTTTCAAATTTTAAGCAAATAACATACCCAATCCCAATTGAAACCTCCTGCAATAGGCAATCTCAAATATTGAAAACATACCTTCAAAGAGTAAGATATGATACAACACTTAAAAAACACAAAAAACATGAGGATATGAGTAGAATGAGAAATTATTTATCTATTAATTTTCTTTTATGATGTATAAGGCCACTATATAACCTAACTCATGTGGGATAATCATTCTTATTATTTCCTTACAACATGAGATAATCAACATTGATAGAGGTGAAATGTTTTGAAGGTAAACCTACAAGTATAATGCATTATTTCTAGCATTAAAAATTAGTTTCAAACATCTTAACAACAGTAGCACAACCTTCTCTCTGAAAAAATATATCAACATCTTTTACATATGACTTATGAGTGTATTGAGTATCACTTATCGTACATTCAACATAGATCCATGACTCATATAAGATATAGATTCTATGGAATAATCGAGTTCATGTGTCATTCATCTATTGTATGTGTGGGACTATACAATAGCTTTGATGAAAATTGCATTTCCCATATTGTGTATATGAATGAATGCCTCTTGGACCTGCACGATTGAGGAAAGTGTCTTTATCACAACAACCTTAATCATTGACAACCTTTTTTCCAAAAAATATTTAAGAATTCTACACACAACTAACAAGTTCACTATCTATTTGGCAATTTCATAACACTGGTTTGGCATAAATCCTTGACTCATTAAACATATAGATTATTAATTATAGATAACTTCATGATCCCCACTTCATTCTCTGTAAGGGATCATCCAATTTTTTTTGTTTAAATCCCGTCATCTAGAGATTAGACGATCAGGCCCCTTTAATACTTTCAACATTGAGGAAGCTCTGCATATCACCAAAAATATGATCATGACTCAAACAAACTTCCATGCAATTTGAACTAGAGAATGTAATTTGGATAGAGGTGAAAGGATTTGAAGGCTACCCTAACATGTGTTATTGCAAAGATATTAATATAGTCAGTTTAATTATTCACACGAGGCATGCCATGCGTAAGGACAATGTGTCACCTCAATCACAAAAATGATTCAATGTAATCACACTCCTTCGAGGTGAAAGGCTTTGAAGGATACCCTAACATGTGTAATTGCAAACATATTAATAAAGTCATTTTAATTTTTCACATGAGGCATGCCATGCATAAGTGTGGCGTGTCAACTCAACCACAAAAGGGATTCAATGTAATCACAATCCTTCTGCCCTCGAGTGGAGCTTGTCCTTGTATTTAAATAGCCAAAAGTGTCATTAAAGTGGCATTAATTGAAGAGAGTTAAAGCGACTTGAAACATAGATTTCCTCCATTAATTTCATATATATATACTTGTGAACTTACACTAATAATTAACCTTTGAGGACATATTTCATGTGAGAGATCCCATGAAGAACACAAATAATCCTTAAGAGATCCCGTCAAGATCTTCAGACAACCAAAGAATTTGACTACTAGAGTACCATTACAACCCAAACACAAATACAAACTAAACATCAAATCAAACTTTGAGATGAATATTCCACTTTCAATTCAAACATAAATTTAGTTAACTTTTTTAGCGTAACTATTTGCTTATCAACTTCAAATGCACCGATGAATTTGGAATGTTAAGAATCACTGGGGTGGCAAAAACAAACCGCACTAATTATGAACATTCACTAAAATATATGCTAACTAAATATTAGGCTAAATTTGTTATTGGATATTTTTATATGCATTTTTCGATATAATAAATCCAGTACATGCAATATAAACTAGCGCACCAGTGCTTCCATTTACTCATAAAGCACTGACAATCGGTAAATTTTACAAAGTTACACGTGAATCATTTTTATATGTTATTTTCATACTATGTTTATTTGGTGTGCTACACGATATATAACACATCGATGCTCTATAACTCAAAGCATGCCGAAAAACAAAAATCTAAAATTAAAATTAAAATTAAAATTAAAAAAAAAACATGATTTTATTTTTACAACTGAAAGAAGAGTGGGAATTTTTTTTTAAAGTAATTTCATCAAGTTCTTTAAAAAAAAATGTTAGTAACAAGTGCTCCTTTCTATTACTTAAAATAAGCAAAACATATTACATAGTCGGTTCTGACTCCCGAGACATGGAGTCAGACAATGGTCCTGGAACCAAAAAATAAAAATATGCAGAAGAGACCAGATTGAGTGTGTAAACATAGTGATGGCTGCCCAAGCTTTATACAATGGAAACCTCACACACTTATAGAGTTTAAAGGAGAAAAAAGTACTGAAGTAAACCATGAAAAGAGCAAATCCATGAGCCGAGAAAAAGAGTGCAGATCATGTAACGTTGAGATGAGCCTCTAGGCCTTCTTGGTGGATTCGTCTTCGTCCTCATTAGCGTTGTTGGTTCCAACCTCGTTTGTGTCCTTGTTGGCACGCTGAAAGGGTGATCCTGAGAGTTGCATGAGATCTCTCATGTGAACCAGGCTCTTCTTAGCATCTTCCTTGAAGGTGCTGACAATAATCCTCATAAGATCACCAAAACTCTCCCTTTCTCTCATGGCTCTGGAGAGAATGAATTTCAGACACCAATAGTTCAAGATGGCAACCTCTGGTCCACGCCTAAGCCGAAATTCCCCAAAGATTTTTGCTTCCATGGTTGCAATAGAGTTGCATATATGATTCAGAGTTTGTTTGCAAAAGAGAGCATCCCAATCGATGTTGTTCTCATCGCTCCCCTGAGAATCCATGACCAGCAGAATATGGAATAAATGGGCCAAGTCGCCGCACTCCTGAGCTAAACGATGTTGCACTGTGAGAAACTCTAACCTCCACTGTGTAAATTTTCCAGTGCACCCGGACTCTCGTGATAGTGCCAGCAATGGAAAACCCCCTCACAATGGAGTTGTTATCCTTCTGCATCCACTGTGTCCGTCTGATAAAGCTCCCTCCCGGCAGGTGAAGAGTCCCTTGAAGGCCCAACCAGGTACACAGTGACATGGTCAGAGGGTCTTAATGGGCTTGCCGGTATCAAAGCCATGTGAAGTTCACCATTACAGAGCTGTCCAAAATCCAGAATTACAAAATGAATCCTGTCTGCATGCATAAGTTTTCTATCATTGCCTCTGCGAGGAGCGTCATAATAGGTTTTAAACATGCAGTGACATGAGGGAGGGGTTGCGACATGTCCTGGCACGTGCCTTGCCTTCCGTGTTCCCTCCGTCATCCTCACAAGGCACACCCACATACGGGAAAAGTATTTTAAAAAACTTAAAAACATGATCACTATTTCATTATTTTGCCAAAATTTTGAGGAAAGGGTTTTGGAATACAAACCTGTCTTGGAGGACTGTAGAGAAACCATTTTTTTTGGAAGATCAAAATTTGAAAGGTATTACGTATCAATGAAAACTCCCTATAGAAAAAATTTAAAATTTTACTATTGATTTCAATAATAAATAAATTTATTATTTGTTTCTATTCCTATTAAGACTTAAATTTTTACTATTTACATTCTCGTTTTTTAAGTGGCTACAAAATTTCACCTTAAGGTTTATCTCCATCTATCACATGACAATTAGGGATTTTAATTTTAAGAACTTTATAGTTTGATGGGTTTGTGCTTTTATAGATAAGTCGTTTTGCATATGATACAAGGTGACCGCTTATTGCATGATTTGATCCCAAACTATGTCTACCCTGCCAATTTTGTTTTTCTAAAAAATGATGTTGATGTTTCCAGTGCGTTATGTTTCAGTATAAAGCACCGATGCACTTACTTTATAAGAGCACGGGTATTGCATGAAATTTAAAGTTTTTTTGTAAAAATGATGCGCTAATTAAATCAAGATGCACTAGTGCGTTACAAATCAACATATCGCACTGGAAAATGCCGTAACATACTGTTTAATCAATGTAGTGGCATAGACTTTGATTTTCATTTTTTCTTAGACCTGATATTCATTTTTATAAACATTAAATTTTCTTAAAATAATTATTTTTTCTAAGAATAAAAAACACCTATTATCCAGGCCAAATTAAATTCCCTTAACAATATCTAGATATAGATAGATCTAGTCTAAATGAGGAAAACCCTAATTAGATCCACCCAGGGTTTATGCAATTATGGACGAAGTGGACCCAAAAGAGTAGATCGGGAGGAAAAATGACTAGATATAGATGCTTGAAGAGTAGATCTATTGATTTGAGGCAGCTTCAATCATACCAAACTGATAGATCTGAAGAGTTGACCAATAATCCAAGGTGGGCGCCCCACCTAGATCCAAGGGTAAATGGAGTCAGATTTAAGTAAAAATTTAGATCGAGGGTTTAAATAATTATTTCTAAGTGGGTTTTGATGATCGTCATCAAATAAGTACTCGATCTATTAGATCTACAAAACTAGGGTTTGAAAGAAGAGGGTTTTATGGTGACAATTATATTAGACCCCAGAAAAATTAAATAGTTGCAAATGTACCTGAAAATACTTTCTACTAACCTTGTATAGTGACGATCTTTCCTTTCGATCAATTGTGAGAGTTTTCCATGCAATGCCAAGTGAAATCGACTTCCCCTCAAAGATACCAAGTCACCCTCTTCTTGCAAAAGAGATCTACCTAAGTAAGAATCGATTTGCAAAAAGAGAGAAAATCAATGAAGAAAGAAACAACGAGCATCAAGATGATCACAAGATACAATAAAGATACTCCCTGAACTCAAAACGATTTGTGGAAAAAGTATGGAGATCAGCCACAATAGCACCCCCATGAAATCGTCCTCTTCACCAATGGTACGACCGCCTGCAAAAGTGTTAGCAAAGCATAGATACACAAGAATACTAGAAAGATAAAGACTTTTCAATCTCCATACAAGACATTCGACAAAGCTTCCAAGAGATTTTGCAAAAATATCTTATTATTCCCAAGAGCTCAAGAGCTAAAAGTTCCTTTACAATGAGAGAGCATCTCAATATATAGATCTCTCTGATACAAAATCCCTAGCTCCAAAAGTATAAACAACTAGGATCAAAAGATAGATCATAATAATCAATGGCTAAGATGAGCCAGGTACATCACACATAAATCACTCAAAATAAGAGGGACACACCCACTCAAAGATGCCCTAGGGGGGAAGCTCCACATGAAAGATGTACAAAACATAACACAACACACGGTGGGGGCTAGAAGGTAATACATAATTCTTCTCTAGAAAGTCCCCATGGCACAATCATAAAGTATAATCAATAATCATAACATAAAGTGACTAAAGTCACTAGGTTGTGCCCTTCAAAATACATCAAAATGCCCCCAAGTGGAGAATGCTAGGACGTGTTGACCCCATGGGGAGGAAAACCAATGCCATAGGATGAAGATGACCTCAACAATATTCCTTAGACTAATTTCATGCCATTTACTTGCCTCAATTACCCAAATCTATTTCTTCATTAGCCATTTTCATTATTTTAATGCATCAAAATATTGCATCGAGAAAATAAAACTACTCATGTCTCACTGCTGACTGAACTTGGATATTAACTAACTACATAAATGAACCTGTAACTATATTGATATGGTAATATCGACTAGATACACTCTATGTGCCCCTCTGGCGCCCTAGGAGATCCAACCATCAACTAAAAAGCATTTTATTTTGATTTTCTAAGGCCAAATTGCTACAAATTGATAAAATGACACATACGTCAAACGAAAGTGCCTGCAACTGAAAATTGAGTGCATCAATGGGCTCAAAATTTCCAAATACACTAGGAATGAGTACTCGTATACCATATGTCCATAAAAAATATACGTCAGAGGCCCCATCCATGTCAAAATAAAAATAATAATAAAGCCTGTAAATGTTGATAACCATAAAAATAATACAAGCCATCATAACAAACCATCATATGAGGCATGAATATGTCAAATGGACACTGATAGACCACAAATAATCATCATCCATAGCCATAGGCCAAAACTCATCCCAGACCCTACTGCTGACTTGGTCAAATTGGGTTATGGGTTGACCAGGTAAAAAATGATCAAAATGATGACCCAACTAAAAATCTATGATGTTGCAAGTACATAATGGATATAGCATGCTCAATTATCTATGTTAGCAGTAAGACTTAAGTACAAGTGGCTTCTAATGGCGAGTATAATCACGATATATATAAATGATATATCTAAATCAAAGTAATTAGCTGCTTTAAACAAGAACCTCCTGTCTATACTCATTTATAGATTTGGCCATTTTGCTATTCAAGGGTGAAGGTGAATAAAACAAGGTAAGGCCAAGGGAATGACTTGATACTTGACACAATAAGCATCTAGGCTGAAGGAAAAGGGAATCCACACAACACATAATCTAGAGTAGGTGAACAATAGGGAATGGCGTTGTCTCATAGATGGGTGGAATGGTGGGAATTCTCCACTAGACTCTAAACATGCAACCCTTTTGAAACAATTTATTTGCACAACAATAAGACACTAGTCAACCTCCAAAGGAAGGTACCCTGGAAAGCCTTATGGGATTCCAAAAAATGATAGGTCAGTATCTCCCTGCTGCCCTATAGGGGCAAATCAACCATACATTATACAATGAATGAGTGCTCATCCTTTGTCAATTAATGCTTTTTAAAACATTTACTGTATTTTATTAACTAGACATCCTCCAAGAGTAGGTGCATTGAATAACCTTGTGGGCCTCAAATAATGACTCGGTATGACCTCCATTGCCCGCCACCGTCCATAGGTGCAATGGAGTGACCACCCTGGGCTTCCAAAAAAATGAAAAATACATAATCGTGACAGGTCAGTCTCTCTCTATTTCCCTGTAGGGGAAATGAGCCGTACATTATACAATGAATGAGTGCTTATCCTCTGGCAATTAACGTTTTTTAAAACATTTAATTTATTTTCTTTACTAGCCATCCTCCAAGAGAAGGTGCCATGAATAATCTGGCGGGCCTCATATAATGACTCAGTATGACCTCCATTTCCCACCACCGTCTATAAGTGCGATGGACTGACCACCTTGTTTCCCTTTGGGGGGAAACGACCTCACATCATATAAATGATGAGTGCTCGTCTCTTGGCAACTAGCTATCTTTTGCATTTAATTTGCAGCAATGTTTAAAAACACTTTTTTTGTTGGCTAGGAATCTATTTAGATAAAACATTTAGGTTCCAATGCCTTAGTGCCGAAAGACATTTTAGGTAAAGACTACTTGTGTTTAAGACCTAAAGAAAGACGATCTATGTGATAAGAATCACACAAACCAACACCAAGACACAATTTAAACATAGAGACCTGATCCAACATAGAGGTGAAGGTGCGGGAAATCCTAGATGTCACTAGTCAAGATACAAGTTAGGGTTAAACAAAAATAAGGAAATACAACAAATGGATGGAGACAGTGAAGATGGTGCCAAGGCTAGCAAGTTGAGTCCCTAAAGGGAAATGACCAAATCCATACTACAAGTAGGGCATGCCCAATTAGTATACAAAATAATCCCTTGGGCATAGCAACTAGATCACTTATATTTTAAATTTCAGTAAAAACCAATGAAACATCACCAACATACAACCACTATCAACCAAGTCTCACTACTAAAATAGACAACAAAATATAACCAAAATCCATATGTACAAATCCATATATCACCTGGGTTATATACCTGCACCCGATCTAAACAATTTGAAAGGATTTGAAGCACTTCCACTGCTGTACATCATGGGCACTGTCATAACTCTGCTTTGGGTCATGAAAATGGCTAACTCAGTCATCAAATCTGGGGTCATGAGGCTCAGTCATGACATTGAACTAATCAAACTGAATGCTCTGGAACTACTGAATGAGAGTGATCATCAACTGGAAGCTCATCATCTGTTGATCTCAAAGTAGAGGACCGGCTCAAAGATATGCTCAGGACTGTTCAGGAACAATGGTAGCCCAACTACTGTACAGGTGACAACAAATCCCTAACCCAACTGAGTTAAAAATCTTTCCCACTATAGTATTATGTTGTAACTTGGTTATGGACCTCCGTCAAAATGATTTTCTTACTAATGGTTGTAGTTTATTGTTTGAGTCATAGGTTTGTAAATACATCGTCGAAGGTGAATTTTGTTGGCACACTAAATCTCATGATTATCCTATCTTCTAGGAAATCCATGGTTAGCTTATAAGTGAGTTTTTAGGTGTGAATGGCTTCCACCAACTTTGTGAAGTAGTCTATAGATGTAAGGATCCATGTATATCCATTGCTTGAATATTCCTTAATCTGTCTGATGAAATTAATGCCCCATTGTTGCAACGGTGCTTCAACTAAGATTGGTTGTAAAGAAAAAGATGCTAACTTCCGTTTTTGTGTGAACAATGGACACAACTTCCAATGCCTTGACAAATATTGGCACATCTGAAAAATTGACGACTAATAATACCTTGCTCTTGACATTTTGTGGCATGTAGTTTTTGTTGTGTAATATATTAATATATTTTGTTACAACATGAACTAGAAGGTGTAGTTAAAGGCCCAAAGAACACGACTAACAAACTGCAACCTACATTTGTTATCCATTTTCACTTCGTTACCTCCCTACACTTCCAATTGGCTCTATTCCAACTTGAGGGGGGATTCCCTAGATAGGATTTCTAGGCTTTGGCAATGAGGGCACAAAGGTGATCTGAAGAGTTAGCCTGAGAAAAACTTGAGGTCTTCGTAGTAGTATAGGTGATGGAAGGGTTTGGAGACTAGTGGAAATCCCAATGTGATGGAGTTGAGGGAACAAAACCAATGGAGGGAGGTAGTTCTTGAAGAGGTTAAGGAGAATTTGATCCTTTGTGGTGCAAACCAATAAACCTTGACATCTTCCATCATAATCATGGAAATCACTGAGAGATTCTTGAAGACAAATTTACTTAAGGTATGCCTTGTTATGCCCCAGAGTGTCTACAGTGTGCCTTTTAGGATATACTGGAGTGAAGGGGCCTTTTTCCATTGTAAAAGACTAAGTCTAGGCTTTGTTATATAAAAGTGTTGGTCTGGCGGGGCTCAAGATTCTTGGTTTGATCATAGCAGGTCCTCTTGGTTTTCATTTCAAGGAGTATTGGCTTAGTGGCCTTGTTGACTACCCCTTGATGGGAAAAAGTCCCCCATCATGTTGAGCATGTGTGCCTTGCTTTGGTCCTCCGGTGCTTCTTGGGATGGACCGATTAGGACACATGGCTCAGGGACTCCTAGCCACACTTATATTTATGCTTTGTAGAAGGTGATTGTTCGTGTGAGGGTTGGCATACCTGCTTTAACACACCTCATTTATGCCCACTTGGACCTCTCTTTCGATGTATCACCTCTCCACTTAGTCTCCATGTGCAAAATTCATGATGATGCCATCATTATGAAGAAGGCCTTACCTTGCTAAAGAAGAACATGTTGACGAAAATTCTATATCGTTAGGGTTAGTTGGGGCATGGAGTCTTCATTCGGCTCAACACTTCACTTGGTTGAAGCTGTTTGCATCATTTTATCATTATTTTGAGTCTTTTGTGGTTTAGTCTCCAGCTTGTGGGTGACAAATCCTACTTTTAAGTTATTTTATTTTTTAGTAAGGTAGGCTTTAAAAACTCAATAAGACTAGGATGCCTCATATAAATAAAGTCTTCTATGCTCATTTGTAAACAAGAATAAGGGTTCACATATGATCTTATTTCTTTGCATCTTGGTATGTTTGAGCTTCTAAAGCTAGACGCATATGATCTCATTTATTTCCATCTTGGTATATTTGAGCTTCTAAAGCTAGACGTGATTCTCTTTTTGGCATGAATCTCTCTTGTGATCAATGTTGAAAAAGTCGGCATCGGTAAAAAGTCAGCAAGGGTCCCGAATACAACTTCTCTGCAACATTGGCAAAAAAATAGAGAAAAATCGGCAAAACTCAGCAAACATTAAAAAATACAATATACATTCATTTTTTTCGAAATTTTAAACATTTAAAGCAACAATAACATCAGATAAACATAAATATGGAGAAAGCACCAATATATATCATCATCATGTAGTCATGCCAAATGTAAACTGATACATCAAAGTCGATATTGTTTCTTGAAACATCATAGTTGTCCAATCAAGGACTCAAAAGTGGATAACCAATAAAACATGACATCACATATATAAATGTATTCGAGGAAAACTAGCATCTAGCTATCTAATATCAATGCTCGCTTCCCGAGATTCCTTTTTACTTATTGCTTGTTTCTCTTTTTTATTATATCTTTACTTCACAATTTATTCTATTTTCCATTCATACTTCATATATTTCCCTACTCCAATCATTAGGCTTATATAAGGTTCTCATAAATGCTTTTTATTTGACCCTCCATCTTATGACTTAAACCTAATTTTTTAAAGGTATATTTTGTTGATTTGGTTGCCATCCATTAAATGTATTTATTGTTTTGTATTGGTGATAAATCGTAGTTGTATTTTTCACTCCTCCCAAATTGAATTTCCAACATGAGCCTGACATTTAGCCCTAACTCATCTACCACTTGAAACATTGCTCTCTTTTTCCTGCAATGTGCTTTGATGATCACTCAAAATATGTTTGCTCAAAAAATTTCCTAATAGTGAAAAAAAATAATTCAATTACGATTGTGATCTTTGATAAATGGATACATCTTTTGTATAGCTTATCCTTGCATGGTTTGATCTTCAAATACAACAAAGTTTTGAAATATTTATACGGTAGAGGAAAGGTGTTACTATACAACATAATGGCTAAAATGGCTAATTTATGACTATTTTTTGGAAAATTAGCCATTTTAGCCAAAATGGAGACTTTTTGGAAAAAGTCGGGACATTTTGAAAAAAGTCAGGATTGGATTCAAAAAGTTCACAAATAGCAAACATTGAGAGATATCAATCAATTCAACAAGGTTTGAAAGCCTAAAAAGAAAGGAATTAGGCCTAGGTTCATCCCAGGGGGGTTGGATCTCTTGGAAAAGGTTTCAAGTGGGTCCACCATCTACTTGAGTGTTGGTTAGTGCTTCAACCAGATTTGGTTATGCGCTTTCAGATATGATTTGAGGATTAGATTAGATCTTATTAGCATCATTAGATCAATGCTCAAGATAAAAAAAACTCACCATTATTACATTTTACAAAGCTGAAAATTGACTAATCTTTTAGGGGGTGAATTGCCTCATTAGACCCATTATGTTACAATTTAGTCACAAGTTGTTTTTCTAGGATACAAGGGGGGGTCATTAGACCCCCCCCTTCCCCTTACATCATTTGCGTGCTTTTTCATGAGTGCAATTCATAAATGAGCCCCTAGGGGAGAAAATGCGCCGCTATTGGAGGAGGATGCATGCTAGGTCCACATACTATGACGGATGAATATTTTAAGACTTGCGTATTGCTTAGGATTTTCTTTATGAGGAGTTGTTACGATCCACCTGTACCCAGCACACCTTTAGGTGTACCCAAGGAAGAGAGAGAGCTAAATCTTGACCAAGAAGGGTGTTATTGAGCAATGATAGTCATGGTTGGGCATTGTGGTTCTCCTTTAGGGGTACTATGGCTTAATCACACCGTTGACTGCCCTCTATTGGGTTTTTTAACCTTAGGGTTGGTGATCGGGGCCCCTAGGGGTTGATCACTGGGTCACATGGATCCATATGTTGTTTATATGCTCTAGTTGTATATGCATAGCCACCAGGACACCCCTAGGACACCCTCCTGGTCCCTTACACAACGAGCTCCCCTTGTCCTGGGATTTCTTCCTTATCAGGATGTTCTCTCCTTTCACCAGGCCATGTGTGTCATTTGAGGGGTGTTGAGGGATTTTACAACATCTTAGGGTTAGTAGGGGCATGAAACCCCCCTCACAGCTCACTCCATCCTTTCATTTGGAGTGATTCGCTTAATTAGGCTATTTTTGGCACCCTAGGGTGCCAAAACCCCTGTTAGCCTACCTTAAGCCTACACAAAGTCATATTTTATTATTATTTTGTTTTAATTTTAAGTTGACATTTTATAATTACAAATTCACATGTTTTAAGGCATTTAAGCCTGGTTATTTTTGTCATAAGTGAGTGTGAGATCATATAAATAGATCTTCTCACTTTCATTTTAAAACATGAGACAAGTGGGATTATTACTATTTTTACTGCTTTTCTCTAACTAGGGCTCTTTGGAGAGAATGCACCCTTCTTGAGTAATATTTTTTCTGGTTAAGTAAGCTGGATTTTGGAAATTATTTGGATAAATTTTTCTTTGGGTGAAGCTTAGATTTGTTTGCGAATCACAAGCACACTGAGGTTTGGATTCTGATCTCTTTGTTTTAATGTTGGTGGATAATGCATATTCAGGACTGAATGGTAGCTTTATGGCTACATTTTCTCTAGTGTAGGCCATTACCAGCGTTTAGTCACTTCAAAGAAGAAGGGTAATGTCTCCTTGTGAGAGTCCCTCTTGGGTTTATCGTTACATTTCTAGGGTAGTTACTTGACTAGGTGTGTTCCTCTCCTGTTGGAGCCATTTTTTCCTTAGACGCCCTAGGGTTGGGGCACCTTGATTCTCCATCAACCTCATCTCCAACACATGTAACTATACTCTCCTCTCTCTTTTCTACCTTGGTTAGCTCCTCCCCTTATGTCGTTGTTTCCCTAAAGCCATCCTAGGCTCCTCCTTGACCTTTGTTTCCCTAGTAGCAGCTCCTTTAGACCCTTGCTTCTCTTTTCCCTGGTTCTTGGTAGCCCTAACCAGCCTCGACATTAATCCTAGGTCCAATGAATACCTCCTTTAACCCTCGCTGCCCTTAGGTAGGTTTCTTTTCCAGCTTCACTACAACCTTCCCTTACCTCGTTGTTGCTCCCTTTTGTCTCCTCGGACCCACGACCTTCTCTCTTATAGCTCACTCCCTCCTTCCTACACTCCAACCAACCCTCGCTACCTTGTCCCTTGGCTGCCTCCCCTCCTTTCCACCCTCGGTTGCCTCATCTAGGGCCTCTCCTCTCCCTCGGCCCATCCCCTTCAAAATCGTGACAAACCTCGGGTTTGTCCCAAGACATCCTAAATCGTGACAAACCTCGGGTTTGTCCCAAAACATCCTAAGGTTGCTCCACTCTTGGTCATCCCTTCCTTACCCTTTATCACCCTTGGGTCTCCCTACTGTGGCAGCGATTAGATGTTACTTTACCCCATAGGGTATCCTTTTATAGTGGCAATCCTCTCTCTTATTACTCCCATACTTTGCATCACTCTTTCTTGGTACTTAATAATACACATAAACCTCAAATCGTTAAGGTACACATGTTATCACCTAAGTTGCACTTAGGCGATTTTCAGTGAGTCACCAGAGTATTGATTAAGTGAATTGTTCATTGTCAGTGCTCATAAGTTTCGTGGTTACACAAGGACCAGTTCTGGGCCTTTTTTTTAATAAAATGCATGTTCATACCCCTTGAGAGAGTTGTAATAAATGCTCTAACACAACAAACTTTTTGTAAAGGACTTGGCTTCTTAGGATTGGGCTATCAATCCGATTATTCCAAAGTGTTTTTTCCCTTGTCAATTATGCAATGTTGAATAAGCGATGTATAATTTTCGAGTTTTTCACCACTCCTCCAAAGCTGGAATTTTCGTCTTGGTTGTTAGGCTTTAGGAGGTTATTAAAGTTCACGTGTCGATGAATATAAGCATGTTAGGCATTGGTATTGAGTCGTATGGACATGTACTAGTTCCCCCTAGAGTTTCGTTTGATTCTGAAAAAAAATATTTTTTTCCCGTTTTTTAAGCCATTTTTTAATGGTTAAAATGAAAAAAATCAAAATGTAAAAAAAGTGTGATCCAAAGTCTGTTTTTGGCGTGATTGCCACTTTCACTATGTTTTGGGCTACTAAAACACCCCAGAAGGCGTTATTTGACTAACAAAACATCAAAATGGCATTTAAATGCTAAGTTATGAGAAAATGCATTGAAGTCAAAAAGTTAAAAAAGTAAAAGATGATTTAAAAAAATAGTTGAGTGACATGTCATACGACCCTCTCCCACGGGGTAGGATATGGGGCACACAGATAGCCCCCATATCCGGCTACTGGAAAATGGCCTTTATTGGTCAGCGACGCCCTTGCTTCCCGCTGACGGCGCCCTCCCTCCTGGTGAGCAATACATAACATGCAGTGGAGCAATTAATGCGACGGCGGTCGCACTGTCCGCTGTCGGATCCGACGGCGGACGGCGGACAGTGCGACCGCCGTCGCATTAATTGCTCCAGAACGGATCCGACGGCGGACAGTGCGACCGCCGTCGCATTAATTGCTCCACTGCATGTTATGTATTGCTCGCCCTCCCTCCTAGCCCTTTCCGCTTCCATTTCGTTTGCCTGGCCCACGTCTTGTCTGGGCTTGTCCCGCCGCCCGTCGCAGCAGTCATCTTCCACCCTCCAGCGACCAAACCATTTAATGCAAGTATTAACGTGAGCCATCTACCATCACCTCTACCCTCTCTCCCTCCTCCATTTCCTCATTGCTCTCCACGAGCTCAAGCTCTGTAACCTGAGCTGAATGCTCAACCTTGAAACCTTGGTGCCTTACCTTTGAATATTCGATGGAAGCAGCACCAAATCCAGCAGAGGCAAGGAGCATTTGGCTTCCGTCATTTTTCAATCCAGCAGAGGCAAGGAGCATTTGGCTTCCGTCATTTTTCACCCATAAATTTGATTCGCTGACCCGTTTTTCTTGGGTCGGCTGGACGGATTTTTGATTCTGACAGATATTTTCACTTACGTCATGCTTAACATTTAGGATATTTATGGTTTTCTATTTTCTCTCGCCTGAACTGTAAAATTTTGGATCAACGGGGCTCAATCAATGCATCGGTCGTTGTGGATAGTTTAGGAGAACTGTTCTTTGAATGTTTTGGCTCAGAATACCAAGGAATTTTCTTAGAATAGAGTGGAAGCTACTATGTGTGAAGCTAGAATTTTTTTAGAATAGAGTGGAAACTACAATGTGTGAAGCTATTCTATTTTACGGGGTTTCACTTTATGGATTTAGTTAGATACAAAACATTTTTTTTAAAGAAAATAGTCGAAGCTGTAGTATATAATGTATTCAAGTCTCAAACTATGTGAGTGTAACTTTTGTTGTTTGAGAACGAGTAGATCATCTCTGGTCGGCTTAAAGTGAGCTTGGCATATTTCCGGTGTGCATTGGCGTTGCCTTGTTAAACTCCAAGTTGTTACATGTTGTTTTGTGTCTCTTAATTTCCGCTAGGTGTTGAAGATCGCCCAATATTTAATGAGTGGTTTTCATACATTGAACAATAGATATGTTTTAATGCATTGGAATCCATAGCAGCCATTTGATATGCTTAACCAGTCCTCTGTGTTAAGCTATTTTTAATATAAATAAGAGCAATCCCATACTATCTTTGCTTACGTTTCATAGATATGGGTTGTCGTGTTAAAATGACCTTTGATTTAAATAAATTAACCAGAAGGTAAAGCAAATGGTTTGATCAATTGAAGATATTCTGAAATATGATTAAAGAAACTATGTTGCTGAGTACTTGGAGGCATTTGAATACTATTCTGGAGGTTCGCTTCTCTGCTCTGGAGAGTTGGAGGGAGCCTTCTATCGGATCAACTAGGTCTTGGAATCCGGTAAAGAACAATTCTTTCATCTCACCTATTTGTCATTCAAACTGTGATCTTGAGACTAGAAAAATTCAGAAAGGCTTTAACCCCTCCTCAACCAAATGTGATGGCTTAACAAGCGACAATCTCATCTTCACATGTAGTTATTACAAACTTAGCAAAAGGATAGCAAACTAAATAGAAAACTCTCAATTTGCATATAGAATATCTCTTCAACAAGTAAATAAAATTTGCCGCTCTCAATTCATATGCTAACTAGGATGACAGATGACGCGTCCGTGCACCTTGAAAATAAAGAATATCTCAGTACATGCATGCCAACTATACACAGCCTGCACTGAAGGGCCTACTCCTAGAAGCGAATTATTTTTACTGACAGACAGGTCAGGTGTTCAAACAATTGGCCCGCATCTACAAGCTTAAAAGATGAAACTTGTTTTTCTTAGTCATGACTCGAACCCACAGCCTCGCCCTTTCAGCATTCCTTTGCCCGTCATTAAAAGTTCAGACCTATCATCCAAAATGGCGTTTCGTAAAAATATCCAATTTTTATTCATAATAATAAGATTTGAATATGAATTCCATGATTGAATTTTTTTTAGTTGTATAAAAATATTATAGTATGCCTGCATTATCATTCTATTTTATGTTTTATATAAATACTTTAACTTCATAAACGTATCAGAATTCATAGTTCATTCTTTGAAAACAAAAACAAATACAATTAGTCTTTGTTGTTTTTCCTACATTTTTTTATCTGAAATTAAATTTTAGTTTGTATATGAAATTAACCATTTCAACTTGAAATCTCTTTTCAACAATCCTTGGAATATCCAAAAGGTTTTGGCTATTAATTTTAAATTGACAAAAAAAAAGCCCATGTGAAGGGCCATTATATTAGGGTTACAATGTTAATTATTCTTCTTCGATTACCTGACAGAATAGCACCAAGAAAACACATGTTTCCTTATTCCCATACGATTGGGGAATTTTCATTTCCTCCAAAGAAAAGTCTATGTAAAACCTGTGCAATGTTTTCCCCACCAATGCAGCCCATGTTTAGGCCATTATATGACATAGGGTTTACAGTGTGAATTATTCTTCTTTGATTATAAGTGTATCAACAAGCAAACACATGTTATCATATTCTCTTGACCAGATGTACTGCCATACGATTGGGGGGTTTAATATCCTCTAAAGACTTTAAGATAGCCTATGTGAATCCTGTGTACTATTTTCCTTACGAATGCATCTGTAAAGGCTGTATTGGCTTTTTGGACTGTTTGATGTCATATTTTAATGTAATAATAGCTAGAAATGTGATTTTTTTAAAAGAATTATCTGATTATATTGGCAGGTTTTGGGTCTGAAATCTGTTTAAAACTCTGGAGTACGACTAAACTTTGTTTAGCACATATTTGAGATGGTATGCATTTATCCTCAAATAAACAAGTTTCTCACAAGGCAAATGCCCCAAGATGCTAAAAGAGGAAGAGCTTTGAATGGACTAGTCATGGTATTTCCACACCATATTTGGAATCCCTAGTGATTCCTCCACATTTTCCCTTCCGCATGCATTCTTCAATCCTATTTGAGCTTCAAGTTCTTCCCACACTTGAAGAATATAAGGGCAATTAAGAAACATATGAGATAGATTTTCCAGATTCATTTTGCAGATAAGGCATCTTGCAGGCCCATTCCAACCACTTCTTTGCATATAATCCCATGTTGTGAATTTTTCGTTAAGAGCAAGCCGTTTATTAGTCTTTGCTTTGTATTGTTTACTAAGATTTCACTGCCAATTTCCAGAGCATGAGAAAGATCTTTTGCTATGGAAATATTTTTTGAGTGATGCCATTAATTATTTGGCTAAAATACTTAGTTTAATTCAATTGGATTTAGAAAAGAAAACCGTTGTTAGCATTTTCTTTTGTTGTGTACTTGATGTTTATAGGTTAGTAATTAAGCCATGTTTCAAAATCATGGGACCTGCTAAAGTTAAGAGGCAAAGTTCCATCAAGTTCAAACATGGTTGTTAAGATTGGTGTTTGAAAGTGAAGTTTCATATTCATCCAAAGTTGTCCCCAAAGGTCTCCAAAATTATACATAAAATAACATCATTTGGGTATGACAACAAAAAGATCCCCCAAATTATATCGTGTTGGCAGCATTTAATAACAAAATCTAGTATGCAGTCACCATCATCTTCATAGTGTCATAACAACTTTTGCAATGAATCTCCCCCTAATTATGACCCTTATATATTCCATTTGATTAAATTGAAGATAAGGGTTCCCCTTTTCTATTGGTTGGAATCTATCTTTGGTAAAGAGGAACCCATCCAGGTACATAATTTTTTCATTACAAAAAAGTGGATAATTTATGTGGTGAGGGCTCACCCACCTTATGCTCCTAATGTTCTTCTCTAATAAGTTGCTCTAGTTGTGAGGGAAACTAGTGTATTTTCTAAGGAATCCCTTTGTGTTATGCATTTTCTTGTCACTAATTTAGATCCACTTCTAGAGATACCAATCCATTGGCATCTTAACTCTCCAACCTATGGATATGGTGATTAAATTTTTAGAAGAATGGCAATAACTAGGAGATTTGTTTAAGAAGGGGAGCTAGATGGCAGCTAGATGATAAGCACAATTGTTTCTTATATGATCACAACAATTTGTACTCTACATTTTAACCATTGTGGTCTTCATAGTGTGACAACAACTCCTACAATGAACCTCTTGTTCATTATGTTCTTTAATGTTTTTCATTTTATTACAATAGTGATTATCGTTCTCTCTGTGTACCGGTGAGAGTGTAGATGGGTCTCCCTTTGCCATGGCTCTCTCTCTCTTTGTACCTCACGGATGGTCGAGGTTCCCTCCCCTTTAATAATCCCAAACTAACAATTCGGTCAATCGTTTATGCTAGAGTAGAGATTGGATTCCATCCCAAGCATTGTGTCCTTCAAAAAGAAAGATGCACAAGTGAAAACCTTCTCCATAATCTATTCCTTTAGACAACACTACGTATACACATGAAAAAATATTCATATTATGCCCTTTGAGCATATTCCTGGGTTCGCTTTAAATTTGTCGACACTACAACCCCGTAAACAGGGACCTTTAAGCCGCGATCTCTATGGTGTACAATTGGTGCATCATGCATATTTCCAGGAAGATCTCCCTACAACAGGGAATTTAACTTTCAAAAACATGAATTCTGAGGCTCATGGTGATGATAGAAGGTTTCAAGATAATGATAACTTGGAAATTTCTCGTACTTCTTGGCCTCATGATCATTTGAGAATAATTTGGTATATGAGTCCAACTTGCCTTAACATGTGCAATGCCATCATCTAGGTGATTAGAGTTTCACCGAAACCACAACCAATGTATTTATTTTTAATTTTTATGTGTTGAATGTTGAGAGGGATTGTAATCCACTTTATATTTAAAGACACACCAAAAAAGATTAAGTCTCAAAACAAGCACCATCAATGAATATCGACAATTCTATCAAATGGTAGACACGTTGGGGCATAGCCTACAAATAATTCTATATACAACAGTTTCTGAACGTGCATACGTAAAGACTGACATTACATACAACTCATATCTATAAGAAAGAGGAGTAAGCAAATGACTAATTTTCAGATGCCAGTTAATACTCCCTGCCAAAATCATCTTCCTACAAGGAGTTTAAGCAATAATTTGATACCTGATAGTTATTCTTGTTATTTTGGTGTCTTTATGTTTGACTCCTCAAAAATATAGAAATAATAAGGCAACTAACTAGGCTAAATAGTTGAGAGGAGGCGCCACGAGCTTTTCCTCTCCTTTTTGTTCTTCATGAGTTGGGAGTAGTTTCTTCCTATGCTATTTCCCCTGATTTTTCCCATGTAGTGGTATGGAGTGGGGAGCACTTTTACACCTTTTTTTTGGATGGAATTGCTTCCAAAAAACATGCCTTGAGAAGCTACAATGCATTATATATATTTCATCATCTTAGATGCTAGGTCTGAGGGTTGTCTATTTCTCAGGGTTCACTCTTGACATCTACCCAGCCTCATGCCTTTTAACATACCATTTGAGTGGGGTAGACTACAACGACAAAGGATTCCCGGTAGACCACTCAACACCCTATCTACATCGCCAATGCAACAAGGCTCCATTGGTACACTTTTGCAATATTATTGTAATATTATTCTAAAAATAATATAATCCATTTTTCTAACAAAACAAATCTAGTTCAATGCAAATACTTGTGGACTTTTTCTCTGTTGATGATTTAGTCAAAGTTAAGAGAAACCTAAAAAGTATCCTATCCTCCCCTAGAAAACCAAATGTTCCAATGCATCAGAAATTCCTGAATAGAAATTCTATAATGAACATAATCATCAATGCTAAAAGTACGTGGAATGAATATCATAGTTTACTAGCCTTTAGTGCTCAAGTAAGTGATGAGTTCAAATTCACAAAAAATACTTTAATGAGTCACAGATAAATAATAAATGCATCAAAGAATATTTGTGTTTCTTATATTCTAAAGTTTATGTAAGCTCCAACATAAAATGCATAGTTAGACATCAACAATTATTACAATGTTTTATATGCAGTGAAATTTATGCTAGTTCAATTGATGTTTGAAAATGTTAAATTTATGCTATAAATTAGA
The DNA here is from genome assembly GCA_001517045.1 of Pseudotsuga menziesii. Classification (NCBI taxonomy): domain Eukaryota; kingdom Viridiplantae; phylum Streptophyta; class Pinopsida; order Pinales; family Pinaceae; genus Pseudotsuga; species Pseudotsuga menziesii. The sequence goes on along the minus strand of LPNX010218188.1, from coordinate 536,996 downwards.
GATGCCCTCTCCCTTCTTTAAGGTGAAGTCTTCATTTCTTTGCCAAAGGTTCCTACATTTAAGTGATATTTCATTAGCATATGTTGTTGTAATTTACTTCCATTTTACTTGATATCATGTTCATTTCCTTGATTCTTGGGTGTCAAGGTGAGCTGGAAAGCTTAGGGGTTGCCATATGATTCTACTCCTATGATGATGAAAGATAAAGGAAGTTAGAGATGAAACTTACCTAGACAGTTTAGTATATTTTCTCCTTGTAATGTCTAGAAGACAGAGCCGTCAGGAAGTGAAATATTGTTTTCTTACGATATTTCATAACATCTCTAAAGATGAAATTCACAAGGTTACTATTTAGAAACTTGAAGTTTAAAGAAGAAATTCACAAGTTTATTATCTAGAAACTCGAGGCTTAAAGGTGAAATTTGATGTTTTGCATTTAAACACCAATTTGGAAAAAATATTAATAGAAATTTTATAATAGTCCTATCATGTAGGTAGGAGGTTTTAAACCAGGATAGGATTAGTATCTGAACTGGTCAACCCCCAAAATCCAAAACTGGATCAAAACCAGTAAAAAATTGGAAATAAAAAACCATCAACCAAAGGACACATAAAATATTCAAGATTTGATTTTTTTTTTAAACATATTCATGTACATCTATGTGAATCCAAATCATGTACATGTACATCTATGTGAATCCAAACCATTAGACACAACTATGGAAAGTGCTCCAATGTATACATCAAGAGAGTGTGCATATAACCAAAATAGCACATAGTGTAATTCATATCTGAATGGATATACATAAACAGAGGCAAAACACTACATAATTAGGATTACAGTTTACAGTTTTAGGTTTGATTAAATTTTTCAGTTGAGCCCAAGCACCTCCTTACACCCTATACAGATTTAGTCAGTTAAGACCCAAAAGACCTATTTATTATGGAACTGTAATAAACACTAAAATGGTTAACCATAAATTTGAGAGTGAGGGGTTGCACCAAATCATGTACATTTATGTGAATCCAAGACACAATTATGGAAAGTGTTCCAATTTACATAGCAAGTGGGTGTGCATATAACCAAGATAGCATATAGTGCAATTTACATAGCAAGTGGGTGTGCATATAACCAAGATAGCATATAGTGCAATTCATATCTGAACATAAATACATAAACAGAGGTAAAACACTACAGAATTAGAATTACGGTTTACAGTTTTTTAGGTTTCATTAAATTTTTCAGTTGAGCCCAAGCACCTCCATACAACCTACACAGATTTAGACACTTAGGACCCAAAAGGCCTGTTTATTATGCAACCGTAATAAACATTAAAGTGGTTAACCATAAATTTGAGAGTGAGGGGTTGCACCCTTCTTGATATTTTATTTTCAAACATTTCACTTTATTCCATAAATCAGCATCTCAAAATCCAAAATTCGAAAAAGTCCTCTATTTTAATCCTCTTGTTTTCAGAAATATTCCGAGAATTTTAACTTGAAGTATGTGTCAAAGGAATAATTTGATGAACACACCTCTTGTTTTCAGAAATATTTCGAGAATTTTAACTTGAAGTATGTGTCAAAGGAATAATTTGATGAACACACCTCTTGTTTTCAGAAATATTCCGAGAATTTTAACTTGAAGTATGTGTCAAAGGAATAATTTGATGAACACAGAAGACCAATGGCATGTCCATTGCTAGGCCTCCAAATACTGAGCACGATCCCCAACACTCTTAGAAATTCTTACAGCTACTTTGAACAAATTTTAAGAGAATACTTCATAGTGAGACTATTTGGTAGCAACAAGTCTCATCATGTGAAGCAACACCCAGCTGCGAAATTTTGGCCAGTGATTTTCACCTTTTATAAATGCCATATCTATTATCTTTAAACCTAACTCACACAATTCAACCTTGACAATGGAGAGTCAAATTGAAGTTTTGTCATGAATTCGACCTACCAAATAATACATAACATATTTGAATAATTCAGAAAATACCAGTGATTTTCCATTTCATGAGAAGGCAATAAAATTAGACTGTACAACATAAACAAAAGATCATGTGTATCCTAAATAGCTTTAATTTTCATAGTAGAAATAAACACTAAGCCAGGAACATTAAATTTTCAAACAGTTCAAAGGCTCAACCGTCTAAAATTTGTATGGGAAACAATTCAAAATTCAATCTACAAAGTCCAATGTTCAAATGCCATGGATCATGGCATAAAATGATAGATGATCAAATAATGTAATAACACAAATGATAAAATCCCCAATCTCATCTCTTCTTTGTTTTACAACCCCAATTTGCTATTATTTCTTGACCCCCATCTCCTCTTTGCAACCAATTTGGAGAGGCTTATTGGAGTTATTAAGTGGAATTTGGGGAAAATCCCCAAGAGATAACAGACAATTACAGGCTCTGTTAGATGCTTGGGAAAGAGTATTAGAGTGGCATTTTGTGGAGTTTTATGGGCTGAAGTCTAGTGAATCTTGTCTCCCTTACTTTCACATTTTGTTTATTTGCAGATTAGTTTGTGGAAAGAAAATAGTAAGGACTGGGAATTTGGGGAATTTCTTTAGTTGTATGTTCCTACCCTGCTTTTGGAGTACATAAATGCATGCCAATGTTCTACATACATGTTTGATAACTGAAAATTACCACTTAAAAAGTTCAAAGCATATAGTTGAAGTCTCATCTGAAGGTTGGCAAAAACAGGGCTTATATGCATTGCATTGAACTCTAACAAACTACTAGAGTGTTGTGTTCAAATCTCTGCTGATTATTATTAAATAGTGGCTTAAATCATGGGCTTGTAAGCCTTTTCACATTAGATCTATTTGGCTGCATACATCGTCTCTTAAAAATTCTCTACCATTTGAAAATTCAAGAACCCAAAGACTACAAATCAAGCCCAATCTCTAATTAAAGGTAAGCTTTCTCAGAAAGGTTTTCATTTGAATACATGTCAAATACCAATATCATTCTTGTATAATGTGAGAAGTCAACAATATCAAATTGATTAGTTGTTGAACCATATTGTGCATCATAAGCTCTGCATGTTAATTTGCCTTCTTCCTTGCAAGTTTTGCAGAAGGCAACTTCTTTTATCTTTTCATTGCTGCATACCAAATCGTCTCTTGAAGCCAACCCATGCTCCATATATCTCTATCTTGCCGCTCATAGTTAAATGGAGTTGCTTATCCAAGGATGATTGCATTGGCTAATATTAACTAATTGGATGTTTTCCACCAAAATGTTTTCTAAATCAAAATTGTACAATTTATAGGGAAGACATCCAGATGTTCCCATAAGATGCATAAAATAATCTCACTCCAAAGGAAGATATACCTAACTCAATCATTTTTTTCATATCAATACAAAAAATGTGACTAAAAGTTATATATTCCTCTTGTGGTATTTCTAAAATTTTAGAGATGATACTTGCATATCGGTAGTAACTGAAAGATTCTTGGAAGAATTTTGGCATTATTGTTTGAAAGTTTTTTCGAATTATTGTTACAGTTTGCTGGTTTTTCGAGGAGACTTTCAGATTCAAGTATTAATTGCTGCAATTGGAAGTTCCTCATCAAAATTGGTAAGTTGAAGTTGCATATCCATAATTATTTGTGTAGACCTGGAGAATATTTACTCCAGATTTGTAATATATGATCAATTACACATATACCTGTTGCAGATCTAGGTTGATATTGTAAATCTTTATGAAACAGGAAATAGTGGCCTCCTAGTTACTTGATTGAAGATACATACATAATCATAATCTGATATATTTTAAAGAAAATCAAAGTATTATAAACAATACTACGAGCAGCGCAATGCATTAAAACTTTTAGGCCTGGGATTATTTTGTGAGCAGCATAGAAGAGCATTAGAAGTTTAAAACCCTTTCTCTGGACAATTTGCATTTAGGCTTTGGCTAGTCATGGTTTTGCCTCCAAGTTTGACCAAGAAAATAAAATTGATTGTCACAGTTGAAGTGAAATGAAATAAAGTTGCTTGTCACACTTCAGTTGAAATAAAATAAGAAGATGCAAAGTAATATTCGAAGATAATCTAGTTAAAGCATTTTGAATCTAGTCAATCTTCCCTTCTATAAATATAATAAATGATAAAAATACTGAGTAAATTATAAAAATACTGAGTTGAGTGGTCTACTTAAAGGTTTACAAGTCAGACTTGTCTTAAGACCCAAATTGCCATATTTAAACTAAGTTGTGCTTGATTCGCTAATAACTTATAAAATACAATGGTAAAGTAATACTATAAGATAATCTAGCCAATCGAGTCTAGTCATTCTGTCTTTCTATAAATCTAAAAAACGATAAAAAAATACTGACTTGGGTTGGTCTACTAGTCCAGCTAAAGGTTTACAAGTCAGATTGTCTCGAGACCCAAATTATCCTACTTCAAGTAATAAGTTGTCACTGGTTAGTTGATAACTTACAGTAGTCCAGTTAAAGGTTTACAAGTCAGATTGTCTCGAGACCCAAATTATCATACTTTAAGTAAGTTGTCACTAGTCAGTTGATCTTATAAAGAAACAGTGGTATAACTAACACTACAGTAAAAAAAACATAACAAATTATTAGAGTCACGAAACTAATATGAATTCCAATGGACAGAAATGCATAGAAAACCGTGTTGTGATGAAAAAACCATGTAAATGATTTTTAACAGCGATGTTATACCTAAACCTAATTGAGAATATTTATGAGTATGGGACCTACTCTACAAACCCGAGTTTCATAATGAACAAAAACAAGTCTAGCATTGGATGGAGCTTTATACAAACAGAGCCCTCTGATTAGGGGATGATTTTGACTTCCAGGTTGATTTCTGGAATCCTCAGATGATTTTGACTTTCAGGTTGATTTCTGGAATCACAGGATAGAGCTTTATACAAACAGAGCCCTCTAATTAGGGGATGATTTTGACTTTCAGGTTTATTTTTAGAATCTTGTGATGATTTTGACTTTCAGGTTTATTTTTAGAATCTTGTGCAGTGTGAAGTTAGCTTATTTTTGTTATTGTTGGTTTTTTTAGATTTTAAGCTTAGAAATGAAATTACACAGTACTAAAACCTCCAACACTTACATCAACACTCTAAAACCTCCTACACCTACATCCACACTCTGCAACTGCAAGCTGTAATAATGATTTCTGGAATCCTGTAAAGTTAACATTATATGTAACTTTTTGTTTTTATTGTTTTTTTTACAATTTTAAGCTTACAAATGAAATCACACGATACTAAAACCTCCTGCACCTACACGCACACACGCACACTTTACAGCACCTACACGCACACTTTACAACTGCAAGCTGTAATAGTGTTTTTACCGGTTTTAAAAAATCCATCAAAACTAATAACCAAAAACAGGGAAAATCGTCTCCTGTTAAGACAACTCGCTAGAAAACTAATAAGAAAGAAGAGGCAAACTACCCCCCTTTTCCGGTGCTCTGTTCTAGGAGACTAGTAGATGTTCTGAGAACCACGAAAACATCTCCTGCTGGCAGTTTAGTTTCTCTGTCAGCTAACAGAGAGATGTCATCAATTGTTCTCCTCATCGGTTTCCCAGCAAAGGCCAAACCCAAATTGAACGGAATTCGAAGTTCTGCGTCATTCATGGTCTAGTGTTGTCTGGACGAGAAAGAAATCCGACAGACAGCATCCAGAATTGGGCGTTTACCAAATTTGGCACAACATAACCCTTCTCCTCAGTTATACGCCATTACACCGCAACCCAGAAGCTTAACTCACTGCAGACGAAATCACTGTAAGAAACCAAGATTTATCAACTATAAACCTTTTGTTCTCCCCAGCCCTTCCATTTAACATAATATGAAATGAAGAGAAATGAAACGTGTTTACCTGAATGCTGGCTGAGCGATGTCCTTTGGAATCGTTAGCTTTCTTCCCGAATCTTTAATGGGATACCATACCAGCAGGTGGAGATATGTGTCTCTGGTCATTCAAATATTGGGAAAACGCACTAAATGAAAGAATACATGCAAAAACAATCTAGAAACCCCATCCCAGAAACACATTAAGGAGACTGGTAGATCAGAATCACAAATGAAATGAAATGAAGAGAAATAACAAAAATAAATAAAACGCAGCAACACACATGAATTGAATAGAAACACGCCGTAACATTCACAGAGCCATATGTGCACAAACAGAAAAAAAACCAAAATCAGAAAGAAAAAAACCAAAATCAGAGATTGAAATTGAGTACATGTGAATCCAAAAGCAATGAATGAGGATGATATTAATTCAGAAAACCATCTCCTCTGCCTCAGAATTCAGAAACCAGTAATGTGTAATGTATGAGGGTGATGTATATAGCCCTTGGCCAGTATCCACCCATCCAACGGCAAGATACAAAAACAAAAAGCTTGCTCCACACTTCTTTCCCTGCTTTGCTTTTTCTGCTACAAACAGACAGAAAAGCAGCGTTGACGGTGCTCTAATGGATATGCTTTGCTTTTGTTGTGATCCGCCGTCACTCGGTTCTCCGCAATGATCGAATTTGACGGCTGTTAAATATGGTTTAAAATTTTTGTTAATTTCATTTTTGAATGTTAACAAAATTTCTAAAACTTAATTTTGAAGGGCAATTCAAATTTATAAATGTTAATTATATTACTATTATTATTTGCATTAATATATTTATCTTATATAAAATTATACTTTTTAAGTTTTAAGTTCCAAACCATATATTCATTAAAAATTAGAAACATCTATTAAATTACCATTGCTATTTGTAAGTTGCTTTAATTTTTTCTAAAAACATAAAAATTCATTTAACTCAATAATTTTTCCATTATTTTTTACTTTTTCATTATTGCAATGAGTATGTGCTCAATGCTCATTCATTACATTAATGTTTCAAGGTGGAAGTCATGGGAGTTAAAGGATGATTGAAGATTTATATTTACTGATATGTTTAGATTTAGAGATTTTTTTGAAATCTATGATTTTGAAGAATTGTTTTTTTTTTCTTTCACGTAAAGGGAAAAAACAGTCCCTTGCTATTTCTATTATGAAATCAAAGGTGACTTGTCCATACAAGAGTTTCAATACATCCATGATTCATCTAATCATCTTTAATCTATCTACCTTGCTATCCAAGGATCCATCATATGCTGTTATCAAAACTTACATCCCAAAATGTGATTCAGATCTGTAATATGTAATCAAACTGTAGATCTGATGTATCTAATCATAGTCTTCTTTTCAATACTAGTACTATGGAACCTCCCCTATTTACCAATCTAATAAAATCTTGTACTTCTACAGGTGCATCTACTACCCTCCAAAGTTTCTTCTATGTAAATGAATCATTCTTTGGCCCTCAAGCCTCTTTTGGATAGCCTATCAGCTGTAGAGTTATGCTCCCTGTATAGGTGCTGAAATTTTATGTGCTGAAAGGTATCAATGATCTCAGCTGTCCTGTTAATCCATCCAAGAAGTTTGTTGACTCGAATGGAATGTTCCTTTCTGGCCCAGCCAATAATTGCCTTTGAATCACCCAGAATGCTTATGTTATCAATTTTCTGTTCTCTAGCCAATCTGAGTAATGCCCAAAGTGCCACCAGTTCAGCCTTAGTATTTGTTCCAATTCCCAAACCCACCCAAAAATGGAAGAAATGATTGTATGCCACTGTCAAAGTCCCCCCACCTCCACAAATACCTCCCTGCTCAGCCCCATCAAAAGTACCAATGATTCCATTCGGTAGTAATGGAGGGTGATGTATGCCTACATTCCTCCTACTACTCGGACTATTAGGATAATGGCTGTATAATCTAATGATCCAACTCATGATGGCATCCATAGGCATTTTACAGTTCTCAAAGATAAGTATGTTCATGTACCTCCACAAAACCCAAATGTAGAAAATGGTTAAAGTTTTGTGTAAATTATGAGACTTATGCCACTCATGTAGTCTGTGACCCAGTGTTCCACCTCCCCAGTCATCAGGAAAATCAAAATGCGACTTCAGCAAACGCCATACCTGCAATGAGAAAGCGCAATGGCAAAAAAGATGATCAATTGTTTCAGCAGCTTCCATACACAAATGGCACATGTTAGGTCCAGAGTAACCTCTTTTGCAAAGCAAGTCCCATGTGAGAATGCGTTCACTGAGGGCCAGCCAAAGAAAACAGAGAATCTTTAGGGGAACATTCCACATCCAAATAACCTGATGCCACCATATTCCAGTTGACGGGAATACCTCCTCAATCTCAGAACAGTAAACCTCTTCTGCAGTAATCCTTCCAAACTTACTCCTGTCCCACACCAAAGTGTCTTCACTATCCCTTAAACGGATCCCAGCTTTCTCTAACTCAGCCACATAGTTATTCCAAATAGTAGCATCCCTCCCAGTGAAGCCTAAGAGATTACTGTCCAGCCAATACCCTCTGTTGTAGTCCTCCACTCTCCTTGATCGTATTTGATAGAAATACCAGATATCCTGCGAGTGTAGCCTCCCAATGATGTGCAAAGGCAAAAAATAATCTTTTTTGCAACCTACCACAGGTCTATACCAATCAATGCTTGGTTTCCATTCCCCAAATTCCAAGCTAACCAGTTTTTGATTCTATAAAACTGCTTATTAAAACTCCTCCAGAACAATGATCCATTCACCTTTTCCTTTTGTTCATACCTGATCCACCCAACAACCGAGTCTTCTTTCCAGTATTTTGCCTTCAATATGGACTGCCAAAGTCTCGGTTGAGATATGACTCTCCATCCCGTCTTTAGTAGTAAAGCTACATTAAAAAGTGTGGGGTCCTTAATATTCCATCCCCCAGCCTTCCAAGGAGAACATAATCTTTCCCAACTAACCAAATGGATCTTGTTCTTCTGTAAATTGCCCGACCACGGAAATTTAGCTATCATGCTATTCATACGAGATATAATGGACATCGGAATCAGCCCCATGGCCAACTAGTACACCGGAATGCTAATGAGTACAGCTTTAATCAGTATCAATCTCCCTCCTAAAGACAGCCACCTGTTGTTCCAGTTTCTAATCCTCTTCTCCATTCTAATCAGCAACCAAAGCCAGTCTTTAGATAAATAACCATTAGGCTTCAGTAAACAGCCCAGGTACTTCAAACCATCCCCAATGACCGAAGATTGTACCGGTATGACTTCCTTGATAGCTGCCACCACAACATCTTTCTGTTTGTGGAAAAAGAGACACGATTTATCCAAGTTTAATTGCATTCCAGATGCACAGCAGAAGAGCTTCAATATTCTTTTTATCTCTGTCCAATCCTCAATATCACCCGTCCCAAAAATGATCACATCATCTACAAAAAGTATATGTGTGAGAGCTAGGGTCGAATTAAAATGAACACCTTTAATCCTGCCACAGATCCTAGCCTCAGTCAAAAGTCTACTCAGTCCTTCAATAACTATCAAAAAGAATAAAGGGGACAAGGGACATCCCTGCCTGAGTCCCCTCCCACATCCGAAGAAAGAAGTAGGGGCTCCATTAACCAACACGGAGAAATTTGCCGAAGTAATACATCCCATTATCCATCTAACCACCTCGAAAGGAAGTCCTATCTGAAAAAGTATAAGTCTCAAGAGCCCCCAGTCCACCCTGTCATAGATTCTCGAAAGATCCAATTTCAGTATAACTGCGTCCAAATCCTGTGTCTTGATAGTATGTAATGCCTCCTGTGTGATTCCCACTGCCTCCGAAATCTGCCTACCAAGTAAAAAACCAAACTGCTCCTTGGTAATCCGCTTTGATAGAATTGGCTTCATTCTATTAGATAAGATCTTAGTGATGATCTTATATACCAAATTACAAAGGGAAATAGGTCTAAAATCATCAAAGGTAAGTGGCTTATCAGTCTTAGGAATCAATGCTATGAAGGTAGCATTCAGTATGCCAGGTACTTGCCCATTCACCCTAATATCTTCAACCAAGGCCACCAAATCTTTCTCGAAAAGTTCAAAGAAACACAGGATGAATTCTACCGTCCACCCATCTGGCCCCGGGCTTTTATCTTTTTTAAAATGATCAAGTACATCTCTTATCTCTGAAGCAGTAATGGTATTAAAGATTTCTTCTCCTTCTGCCTGCTCAAAAAACCTGGGAAAATGTCTAGTCACCTCAAGCTGTTCCATAATGTTCCTCTCACCAACCTCCTCATAAAACTTAGCAAATTTACATTTAGCAGCTTTACTAAGATCTTGTTGTTTATATATCTTACCTCCTGAATCATCTTCCAATTCCCAGATTGAGTTTTGTATCCTTCTTTGATTTGCAACTTTGTGAAAGTACTGCGTATTTTTGTCCCCTTCTGCCATCCACAGTGCCCTACTTTTCTGTAGGAGAGTCTCAGCTTTGATGTGTACCAGATGGTTCCTTCTATCAATGGCAGCTGAAAGTCTCTGCCTGTCCTCATCCACCCCTAATCCTTTCATAATCACCTCATTCAAAAGTGCAATAGAATCCCCAACTTCATTGAGCTCCAATCTATTCTTTGACTTTCTCAGCTTTTCCCATTTAATAATAGGTCGTTTGAGATAGCTCAATTTTAACATAAACCTACTGCAGTCTGGTTCACATTCAAATTGTGTCATATCAGCCCATGAAGTCCTAACAAAAGCTCGAAACTCCTCCTCCTCAAGCCAGACTCAGTTAAACTTAAACGGGAAATTGATTTTGTGAGAATCAAAATCCAATTGCAGTGACACGGGACAGTGATCTGACAGCTTTGTGTAGTCCACCCAGGTTCTATATCTGTCCACCATCTCCAAAAGATTGTTACTAATCAAAAATCTGTCCAGTCTCTTCGCAACATGCCCCTCACCCTCTCTACCATTGTACCATGTAGGCGAAGAAAAATCTGAAATAACATCCACCAAGTCCACCAATTGGAATAAATCAGCAAGATGATTACATAAAGGATCAGCAACCTGTCTTCCTCCCCAGACCTCTGAAGGCCCCAATGTGAAATTGAGGTCTCCTCCCAAGATCAAATTCTCCAATTTTAGTAACCCCAGCTGGGAAATATGTTCCCAAAATCTCTGTCTGTCCTTATATGGTCCATAAACATTGAGAAGGTTTAGTATCCCATTGAAACCTTTGAACTTCCCTTCCAAAAGAATACCTCCAGCTGTACTAAAAGATTTAAATCGAGCAAAACGGGTATCCCAGGCCGTTAACAGGCCCCTTGAGAATCCTTCCGAGTCCGTAGCTGTGACAATCCAGTCTGGACAAATCTTAAGGAAATTCTCACAAGCGACCAAAGCTGATACCATTGTCTCCTGCAAAAATAGAACTTGTACAGAATGAGAAGTAATGTATTCACGAAGCGCCCTTCTCTTGGGGAGGCCTCCCAATCCCCTTACATTGTAGGTCTTTAAAATCATTTAGAACCCTTTCCCAAGGACATTGCTCTAAGATCCCTTGTGTAGTTGTCAGCCTCAGATAGGTCAATGCTGTTCAAAGTAGGTGAACTTGGCTCAAGTGAGCTAGTACCACCTTTAAGCCTCGCCCATTGCTTCTTTTTCCCTTTCCTCAGGGTCACATTTGACCGGATGGATTGAATAGGACAGGTACTCGAATGTGACTCAGGGTTATGTGCGAAGCACTGTAAAGGGGTTTTGAAAATTGCCCCCTCAAAAACCTCTATTTCATCTCTGTGCTCCCCATCTAATAAAGACCAAAGCTGCTCATCTGAAATTTTGTTATATAATTCCGATAAAGACTCTCTCAAATCCTCCTTCGAAACCAAATCCTCATCAGAAACCACCACATTGGTAGTCGACGGCCCATGGCCTAGGTCGTCAGAGTTTGTAATCAAAACAGGGCTGTTGCAACTGGACGAAACAACAACTGTTTGTTCAATAGGAACCGTTCCCCCCTCATTCACATTTGTTGCCTCGTCAACCACAATATTAGGTGAAGCGCCAGAAACCAAATGTCCCTCCCGTCCTTCCCCACATGTTCCTTCCGCATTCTTTGCTAATGGTGCGATAACTGTTTGTAAAAGATCAATCTCAGCAGAATCAAGTAAAGAAAGAGCTGGTTTAGAAGTGATCAACTTACCAATAATGTTGGACATCCCACTTGTAAGACATAGCTTAGCTAGGTCAGGGGATGATAAACGGGGCTTCCAACGGATCACATCCGGACATTCATCACGTAAGTGACCCGTTCTTCTACACTGGTGGCATCTGAACGGCACACACCAGTAATCCAACCTCTGTACCCTCACCTGTGAACCACAAGTGATTTCAATCTCCTCTAGCAATCCAATAGTAACATTTAACTCCACCAGTATTGCCACCATCTTTCTATCACCTGTTAGAAAGGTTTTATCATCCAGGAATAGAAATCTTCCAACAGTATTCACAATCATCACAATGATTTCCCTCTTCCACCATTGGATGGGGAATCCTGGCATCAGTAGCCACAAATGCCTCTTTCTAATCAGCTCTGTGACAGGGTCGAAACCCACATGCCATCTACTAAGCATAAGTGACCCGTGCTTTATCAACCATATACCACGCAAAATGATAATAGCATCCAATTCCTTTAAGAATTGAAAAGAGCACCAGCCATTTAATAGAAAAGTAAATCTCGGAGTATACCCTATCACTGGCACCCAAGCCTCTTTCATCCACGCCAGCATCTCAACTCTGGTTATCTTCACAAAATCTAATCTTCCAACTAAAGCCCTCTACGAATAACTCTGCACCTTATCTATCTCAAGGTCAACTCCAAGAGTGAGTTGTTCAGTCCCTTCTCAAATTTTGTGAGCTTTTAGTTTCCTTCTTTGACGATCCCTATCCCCCCTGTTACTCTTCTCCTTTGACAGGAAAGGTGCATGTTGCCTCCAGTTCACATTGATATGATTAACCGAGCTTGCTCCTTCCTTCTCTTTCCCCGAGCCACCTACGTACTGCGTAGGATACTGACCCGCCATCTAATCAGAACCACCTGTCCATGATATATCACAGCTAAAAACCCCACAGTCGCAAGTGGCGTGAATCCCTGCCAATACCCAAGTAAATACACAACAAACCAGTAAAAAGTGAAAGTAACTATCTCGCCACCCTGAGGATACATCAGGAACGTGGAAAAAGTCCTTTAGAGGAAATCCGCCACCCAACAACCCAAGCTAAGGAAACCTCTCTACAAATAACCAAGAACAAATCCAATACAAATCCGGACAAAAGAGATAGTAGGCAACTTAAATGACAACTCTTCACGTCCACTCAAGAAATAAATCTCCACCTGCATCCTCATAAATGCATAACAAAAAAGGTAGCACTTTCATATCGAACCATCCCAGCGACTTCAATGCCAAGTATTAATGGTTTCAACTACCACACATAGGAGAGAAATTTAAATTAAGTCCTGAGCGGGAATGTAATACCAGACCCCAGCAACCCAAATCTGGATCATTCCGCCTGCAAAACTCAGAGGAAAAATCCAGTGACGAGTCCAGATGACTGCAAAACCAACTTAAAAAGAGTACAAAATAACCCGAGAGGAGCACTCCGATCGACTCCAGTCTAATGCAACCAAGCAAACCCCACTTATCTCAAACTATGCCCGAAAGGAACAGAAACTTCTCTCTACAAAAAGTCAGTACAGAGAAGTCCTGAAAATAACAATAAGACCACCACAGTGATCTCCCGACCGATAACCTGCTAAAGGAGCCTAGCCCCGAGCATAAAGGATAAAAACAAAGACCCACATGCCTTTAGTAATCCAACCACAGGACCCTCAATCTTCTGAAACTTCGACCCAGTAAGTACTCAACTCTCCCACATACTACAAACAAATAACTTCAATCACATAGTAGCTGTCAACCAGATTTAAGTTCAAGTGCATCATGAGGGGAATCAGCAAAACTACAGCTATCTCCCTGACCAACAGTGACAGAAACATCCCTCGCTCCTCCGCTCCTCCGCTCCTCGCTCCTCCTTTGATTTTGAAGAATTGTTATATAGTATGATGTATTTTTTAATAATTTTAAATAACATTAATAATGTATGTGTAGCATTTGTATTTAGTGATTTATTTTGATTAGATTTAAATAGTATTGATTAATTCTCCAAAACTCCCACTGAAATTGAAATAAACATCTCTTATGGTTCAATTTTAGTGAGAGATTCAAGATTTTAGTGAAGGCAAGTATTAAATAAGGGAATTGAGAAACAAAAAAAGGAGTATAAAGCTATAGTTTATCTCTAAAAATCAAATCTTATTTCTATTATGTATTTTTTATAAAAATAAAAGAATCTTTATATCATTTGGTGTGGTGTGATTGTTGAAGGGTAAAATTAAAAATAGAAAAGTATATAGAGCTATACTTTTTTTTTAAGGAAGAAAAAAGCCTGTCCTTGTTATTCTCATTAAGAATCAAAGGGCATCAATAGCACCATCCCAGATATGGGTTACATCTCAGAGAGAATACAGCTCATATGATATGAAGTCACATCCAGATGCAGCCAGGGGGAAAGGCAAGACAATAAAGTGAGAGTTCCCATCAGTAAACTGTCTCATCATGGTGGGGATCAGTCTCATCAAACCCCATCTACTGTGAGCCAAAGGGATCAGATCAACAATCTAAAAGAGGCCACTCAAGGAGCGGCAAATCAACTAATCAAATAGGGTAGTAAGCTCCCCGAACAAGACTCAAAAGAGCTGGAAGGTATCATATGAGACCAAATGGTCCTCCATGAATTCAGAGAAACAACCAAAACCTGGAGACAAAGAGAGAGCAGTTTTAGAGAGACGGTCTGCAATCCGATTGTGTTCGCGGTAGATGTGGCTAAAAGACAGATCCTGAAAGCTAGTAATTAGCTTTTGTGTTTTCTGGCACTAGTGATAGAGTTCTGGTGGGGAAAGAGCAGGATTCCTTTGCCCAATTTATGATAACTAAAAAGTCACCAAATATGTGGGATAAGGGAATCCCCATCATCTGGGATGAAAGCAGAAGGGCCCATAGGCCAAGGAATTATGCTTTTGTATTGGAGCCATTTCCAACCCCTAGCACGAACTCGAAGGAGTGTGACTCATTTAGGTAGAAGTTGTATCCAACACTAGCTGCATTTGTTGTAGAGGCTCCATCGAAAAATCCACAGGGGTAGATCATACAGGGAGGATGCCCAATCTTTCTGACCTTTTTAACTTTGACAGTCTGAGAAGAATACAATTGCACAGAATTTGTGATTTGGTGCACAATGCTAAGAACAGTCCACTTTTTCCCTTCAAATAAGGACAGGTTCCGTGCTTTCCATATGGCCCACATAATATGGAATGGGATAGAACATAGTGGCGAGTGTCTGGGGAAATTTCCAGCCCAATTTTCCACAAATATAACAAGTGAGTCATCGTGATGAGGAGGAGGCAACTGAAACTGTACACATATGTGATCAAGAACATTATTCTAAATAGTGCAATGTGGGAAAATATGTATGACAGACTCCTCATCAGAATAGCACAGAGCACAGATACCTGGACTAGACCGACCCCATTTCTGAAGGTTATCCCAGGTAAGAATTTTGTTCCTTAAAACCAACCATATAAAGCATCCAATTTTGCTAGGGAGTGCACTGGACCATAATAAAGTGTGAAGCCGATTGCCAAAAGATGGGGAAAAATATTTAACTATGCAGTCATATACAAGTTTAGCAGAGATAGATCCATCCTGTTTGTTAAAAGTCCCATACAAGAGAATCAGATTGTGTTGAGAGACGAATACCATAGAGATCCAAACCCCTTGTGTATGCATCCCAGGCATCTTTCCAAACCCCATCAATACATAACTCCTCGGCCGTGTACCAGTAATGTTGAGAGTCTGGTAAAGTATTGCGAGCCTGTAAGAGAGTGTTGATGTCCAAATCCTCCAAAAAGGATCTCAGCTCGTCTGGAAGGTTGAGTGAGGAAGGAACACCAATAACCCGGTCAATACCAATCAATATATCATTTCTGTTACCCACCTGCCAAGCAAGGTGAGTTCCCAGCTAGGGGAGAGTCTATAAAAAACCCCTCCATATAGTAGATACCCCACGAGTACAAAACCTTTTACCTCTGAGCCAAGCTACCACCATGAGGTGTTTCAAGTATTTGTTGGAGAGTACTCGATGCCACAATCCATCATTTGACAGAACCGTCCAGAAGTTTTTGAGACGCAGAGCAATGCTGAACCAGTTTAGATTTTTTATCCCCCAGCCCTCATACTCCTTTGGCCATGAGAGACTTTGCCAGTTTACCAAATGATATCTTTGATTATTTTCAATGGATCCCCATAAGAAAGCAAATGTGATGCTCCTGAGTTTGTGCAAGACAGAAGCTAGGATGGGAGCTAATCCCAACCAATAAACCGGAATACTAGAAAGCACAGACTGAACAAGAATCAGACGGCCTCCCAAAGAGAGTAGCTTATGGGTCCAGAGACAAATTTTCTTTTCATATTTCTGTACCAGCCAATTCCAATCACAAACCCTATAGCCAAGAGGTTTAATGTAGTAACCAAGGTACTTAAAATCAGAAGAAATCGACTCCATCTGATATGGTAGGACCCTTGCAATATCCAAGTAAATGTCTGCATCTATATTATTATACAGAAAGCAAGATTTATCAAAGTTGATACACATACCGGATGCCTTACAGAAGGTATCAAGAATTACATCAAAAGCAGCCCATTCCTGTAATGTGCCTATGCCCATTAAGATCACATCGCCCACGAAAATAAGATGGGTAAGTGCAAGGGAGGAAGTGATCTGAATGCCTCAGATCAGACCATGATTCCGAGCATCAGAGATTAATAGGCTGAGTCCCTCGATGACAAGGATGAAGAGTAATGGAGATAAAGGGCAACCTTGTCGAATGCCTCGAGTAGCAGAAAAAAACTTCGAAGGGGTCCCATTGATCGGGACAACAAAATTAGCAGAGGTGAGGTGGCCCATAATCCAATTAACAGTCAGGAGAGGAGCCCCGATCTGGATCAAAATGAGACGGATATAGGTCCAATTTACACGATCAAAGGCCTTAATCAAGTCCAATTTGAGGATGAAGGCACATATATTTTTTGTTTTTACAGAGTGGAGAGTCTCTTGTACAATACCAACAGGCTCGATGATCTGATGGTTTTTAAGGAAGCCGAATTGTTCTTGGGAGATACCGGAGTCTAGAAAAGGCTTGATCCTGACCGCAATGACCTTAGAGATCAATTTATACAGCAGATTACACAATGAGATGGGCTTGTAATCTACAAAGGTCCTAGGCTTATCTTTTTTGGGGATCAGAGCGAGGAAGGTCGAGTTCAGTGAGGATGGGATAATACCTGAGACCCTGGCTGAATCAACAACAGACAATAATTCATGACCCATGAGATCAAAAAAGTGCAGATAGAACTTGACAGGCCAACCGTCTGGGCCTGGGCTCCTATCTTTTTTAAATGATTTCAGTGCATACTCTATTTCCCTAAGAGTAACAGGACAGGTGAGGTCAGGTGCATTCTCATGTGATATCATCTTAGGATAAAGCATGACTACCTTTAGTTGTTGCAGCATACACGTGCCTCCATCATGCTTGAATATATTTGCAAAATGAGACTGACCCAGTTTTTTAAGTGCTGCCTCATCTTCATAGTTGTTACCATCCTCATCAGCCAAAGACCAAATCGAGTTCTGATTCCGCCTGCCAGAAGCCAGCATGTGGAAATATTTGGTATTCGAATCACCCTGCAGGACCCATTTTGTTCGGCTTTTTAATTTCCAAGTCAGCAAATAATGATCCAAAATCTTCTTCTTTTCAGTCCTCAGGTGGGTCAGTTGAGCCATATCCTCATTAGAGAGGATACCATTAGACGTGCCCGAGAGGAGAGATACAATGGCACTGTCAAGACTTTTGGACTCAGAGTCCATCCTAGCCCGTTTGTCCTTGATCCATACCTTAGCTTCAATTTTAAGTGAACGCAGCTTATGGTAGAGGGAGTCAAGACCATGAGCATAGTCACCATGGGTAAGATGATGCCACCGCTTAGATATCCATTCAGAGAAAGCCGGATCATTGAGCCACGAACGATTAAATTTAAACGGATAGTTACAGGAACCCCTCTGTTTGTTCCATTCAAAGCATATAGGGTAGTGGTCAGAAATGTCAGCACATTGAGTCCATACCCTGTGTACCCCCAGAGATGGAATCATGGATGATGAGATTAGAAATCTATCTAATCTTTTATTCATACCATCAGCACCCACACGACCATTCCGCCAAGTAGGACCAGCATACTGAGGAGATAAATCCACAAGACCCATCGAGCCAAAAAGGGACAAGAAGTGTTGTGTGAGGGGGTCAGGGGAAGCCTTTTGTCCCCACATATCTGAGGAGTTCAATGTGAGATTAAGGTCCCCTCCTAGAACAAGATTCGGGATGCTAAGAATGCCCCCTATGAGTGCCTTTTCCTAGAAAGTTCACGATCTCTGTAGGGGCCATATACATTAAGGATGGCAATGGGAGAAGACATACCACGGAAAGAGGCCTGAACCAGGAGTCCAGCACAAGTCTGGAAGGCATGACACTTAACCCTATGTGGGTTCCAGGCCGTAAGGATTCCACCCGAGAGGCCCAATGCACTGATGGCACAGAATTCCCAAGAAGGTAAAAGTTTAGAGAAGGCAAGTAAAGCAGGAGAGGAGCTACACATGGTTTCTTGTAGGAGAATCATATCCGGACCTAGTGTGTGGAAGAGAGCATGGAGGTAAAAAATTTGGTCTTACCTCCAAGCCCCCTGACATTGAGGGATAAAAGCTTCATCAAGGAACATTATGGAGGGGAGACATCACTCTAAGTCCCTGGGAAGGCAAGCCACGGGCCGCATCTTTGATGCGAACAGAAAGAGGAATATAGGGAGGAGAAGCAGAGGATAGGTCCACCTTCGACTTATCCTTTTTTTTCTTGCGGACAGTCACATTAGCAAATCGAATGGAGTTAAGGTGAAGGGTGGAAGGAGAAGTAGGGGTCATAGCCGTGAAAATAGACAGAGATTTTTGAAGGGAGGGGTTTGAGAAAGAGGGGGATGTGGTAGGACTGCTGAAGGATGGAGTAACAGCCGATGGAGTTCTAGGGTGTGAGAGTGGTGGGAAATCCATTAGAGAAGTTAAAGAAGGTAGATTCGGTGCAGTGGTGAGGTGCGAGGAAGGTGGAGGCAATGAGTCATGAGTATGTGCAGGAGCAGTAAGGGGAGGCAAGCCTGCAGCTGCCGTTGAAGACCTAAATGACGAGGATATGTTCGAAACAGGAGGCAAAGTGTCATCAGGAAGTGCATGAGCATGAACCGGAAAATACTGAGGCAGCGAAGACATAGAGTCAGCAAGGGGAATGGGGGCCGGGGAGGAGTCAAGTAGAGGTACTTTAGTACGAGACAGAATCAAATCGTTAATGGCGTCTAGAAAAGAATCAGAGACAACATTAGATGGAGAGAGAGAATTGGAGTAAGTACCTGGTATAGTATGATCCAACTCGGTAGGGTCAACCTGTTTGGTGACAGTCGGAGAGACATCCGAGCTCGAATCAACACATCCATATCTCGGGGAGGGACAAGCACGCCGAAGATGACCAGTCTCATGACAACAGCTACATCGGAACGACACATGGAGGTAGTCGAGTCACTGGACCAAGAGCCATTAATTACAGAGGATTTCAACCTCTGCAGGTAAACCAAGTGAGATGTCCAACTCGACAAGGACCCGAGCAATCCTCTTGTCATAGGCAAGGTGGAAATCTGCATCGACAGCTACAAACCTGCCAATCATATTGGCTATTCCTTCCAGGACATGCTTGTTCCAAAGAGGGAACGATAAGTGTGGGAGCAACACCCAGAGATGGCGCTTCATGATTCTTTCCCGAAGAGGGTCAAAGCGAGAATGCTAGCGTCCAAGGACCAAGGATCCCACCCCGATGCACCAAATACCCTCGAGGATACGGGTGCAGTGCTCCTCCTCCAAAAAGACAAAAACAATCCACCCATTCGATAACAAATTGATGGTGGGTAAGTAGTCGAAGAGGGGCTTCTAGTGCTCCGTAGCCCAATCAACCCAGGTCGACTTCCCCATCCTGCAGTACTCCAGTCGCTCGACTAGTGCACAAGAGCATAGAGAAGATACTTTGTCTATGAAGATGTCATGACCGAGGATAAAGCGAAAGCGCCCCTCCTGTGTTTTAATACATTGGCATGTCGCTTGCGGCGAAAGCGCATGGCAGCAGCCAGCTCATCCATGTGGGATAAACCCCAGAGGTTAACACAAATGTGAGCGAGACTGATAAACAAACCCCATACCACGGTCACACGGCCATGGTTACCAGAGCCCGCCAGAACAATATCGAGGCCCAAGCCACCAAACCCCGAGCAACTGGGGGAGAAACCCTGACACTGTGAGTAGCCAGAGTCAGCCCACGATCACAAAGATAAGAAAAAACCAACAGAAAATGATATAGAGCTATATTTTATTTCTATAATCAAATCTTATTTATTATGTCTTCTTTTTATAAATAAAAAACTTCTTTATATCATGGTTGAAAAGTGAATTTTTTACATCATTTGGTGTTATGATTGAATGGTAAAAATTTAAACAGAACATTTTAATAAAAATAATATATATATATATATGACTAGTGAAATGAAAACCAAATTCCAACATTGCTCAACATATATGTTTGTGCATGGGTCTTAACGTGATCTCCTTCATATGTTAATCATATATTAGGTTAAGTTTTCATTTGAAGTGGAGTTTAGGGTTTTGAGTTTTTTTTATTATAGAATGTACTTATCCCTAGGATTAGTAGTGTTCATACTTTTTCCTTACACCTGTTTTCTCCACCTTCTGTCATGTTCTACCTGGAGTTAATTTTCCTCTGTCACGGTTTGGAATGTCTCTTCGAGACTTCAAACAGTTGGCTCGCACTCCGCCCAAGGGTTGTTGTGCATTAAAGTCACCTCGGGGTCTTTTGCCTAGGGTTTCCTCTATGTTGGGAGCGCCTTTTCATTGTGAGGGTTTTGTGTTCGATGAGGTTCTGCTCCAGCGAGGTATGGTGCCTTCTGTTCCAGGTGTTAGTATGGCTTGCCCATCTATCTCAGGCCTGGCCATGCTAGATAGTTATGTAGTCTGTTCTGGTAAGGGTAATGCGCTATCGGGGTTCTCTAATAGAGGTTTCTTAGCAATTAGACATCATGATGTTGTTCCTTTAGATCCCGTTCTTCCGGTTGATGGTTCTTGGGATCCACTAAATATTTCAACATCTGTTTTCGGGGCTGATGTGCATGCTGTTCCAACTGAGGGTTACCCTTTTTTTGGGCAGTGATCAGGGTTTCAGGCATGTTTTGGTTGATTTAAAAAGTGGACTGGAGAATGGGTCTGAACTTGATGAGGGTTTATCATTTGGCTACCAACTTCAGTGGGAGGAGGCATATCTTGCGGAAGGTTTGTGACCGAAGAGGCTAAAGCAAATTATTCGTAAATCTGTTAAACACTTGTTGATGGTTGTTGGGATAAATGATATCATTCTGACAAATGCATTGACTCTGGTGGGTCGATTTGGTGGACAAAAATACAGTCCTGAATGTGTCAAGAAGTGGATTTCTGTTTATTGGAAGGACTCTGTCAGTTCTTGTCCCGATGTATTTATGCTTCTGCGGGGTTGGATAGCATTCAAATTTCATTTTGAAGCTGATGCGGCCTTGATCCTTGCAGTTGTTTGGAGATGGGATGGTTCTGGTATGCTTCTGAAAAGATGGACGCCTCTTTTCGATCCATGCATTGAAAGGTATGACTCGATGCCCATTTGGGTGAAGCTCCCGAATCTTCCGTTTGAATATTGGTCTATGGACTTTTTTAAGTTGATTGGGAATACTTTGGGGACTTATTTGGAGGCGGATTTATCTTTCCTTGAGTCGAGGGTGTGCTGTTTGGGGAAGGTTCTAGTTCTTCTTGACCTTCGTAATGCGTTAGCTACTGACATTTTGATTAAACGAGGGGATTTTGAATTTAGCCAGCCTCTAGATTATATGGGTGCACCCTTTCGGTGTAATAGATGTCATGCCTATGGGCATGTGATTTTAGACTTCTCTCTTTCTTTAAGCCGATTGTAAAAATATGCATCTTTCTCTAAGACCAAGTCCTATTGGCGTGTTAAGAATGAAGGATTGCTTTCTGGGGTTAAACCTTTTGTTGCGAGTGATGTATTGGAGATTCCTTCAGATGTGCCCTCTTTTTTTTCACCGGCTGATATAGGGGTGGATATCGGATCTCAGACTTTAGATTTGGAATCTCTTAAACTTTCTTTGTTTAACCTCGCTTGCAGATTGTGAGAAAGACCCTATTTTTCTGTTTAGGAGTTTGAAGGATTATGGGATTAATGAATCTTGCCAATATAATTTGAATGAATATTTTTTGGGGGATTTCGGGCTTGTATCTCCTTTAAAAGTCAAATCTACTCCCATTGATGGTTATTTTCTTTGTTCCTGCTCTAAGCTTATTAAGGACAATCATCGATTGCTTGGCAGAGATCGTTGTTCTTCTGGGATTTTTTCTTCTTGCTCGAGACCTGGTGGTCTTCTTTCTGAAGTGGAACCTATTTTTTTTTATGATTCTGGGGCACTTACAGCAGTGCATGCCCTCTCTGGAGTTCCCTTATGATTGTGATGACCCTTAATTGTAGGGGGTTAGCTAGTATCCCTAAAAAGCTAGCGGTTTGTAGGTTGGTTGATGAACAATTTATCGATGTTTTATTTCTGCAAGAAACGATGGGTGATGGGGTTATTTTTATTGGTGAGTTAGAGTCTATGCTTAAAGGTTGGAGGTTTGTTTTTGTGGATGCTAAAGGCAAATCTGGAGGTCTTCTTTTGGGTTGGAGGACTCGCCATTTTCAACTTTTAAATGTGTGGGCTTTGGGTTCTAGTTTGTGTGCTTCGCTGTATTCTATTGAACTTAAAATGGTTTTGTGTTTTGTTGATTTGTATGGTCCCCATGTGGATAGGGAAAGGTTTCGAAAAAACCTTTCTGAATTGGAATGCCTTAAGAGTGCTAAGATGATCTTTGGAGGGGATTTGAATTTCTCTATGGGTTTCTCAGAAATTTTGGGTGTTAAATCCAGAGTGGATAATCTATTTGATTTTTTCTCTAGACAGATGGATGTCTTTGGTATTGTGGATATAACTCTGTCTATTTTACTTCCTACTCAGACTAACAGAAGAGTTGGATGTGAGAATATATGCAAGAGATTGGATAGGTTTCTTATTTCAGCCAATCTTCTGGATTGTGATCTTCATTTTCGTCAATGGGTTGGTTGTGGTGGGGATTCGGATCATCATCTTGCTTTTTTACAGTTATTGAATAATGATGTTAAACCTCGTAGTCCATTCAAGTTTAATGCTAACTGGTTGGTGAATGATGACTTTGTTTCTTTATTAAAAGATTCCTAAAATGCATATGTTGATAATCCAGTTATGTTACCTGCTGTGCATTTTGTTGCCAACCTTAAGCATATCAAAGAAGTGTCTATTTTATGGTTTGTTAAGAAAAAATCTCAGGAGGTTAAGGATTTAGTGGATATTGAACTATTATTAGTTGAGTCCTTTAATAAACTGGGTTTTGGTTTTTCTTCTGTGGAGGACATGTCCTCTTTGGTTGAGTTGGAGGCGCGTAAGAGAACATTCTTATTAGACCGTGAACATGAGGCTAGACAGAAAAGTAGGGAAATATGGATTTTATGTGGCGATGACAATACACCATTTTTTCATAAGTATGCTAATCATAGGAAAAATATTAATTCTATATGGAATATTGCAAATGATGATGGTAATATTGTTGAAGGTTTTGATTCTATTGTTGGGGCGGGGGTGCACCATTTTGAGTCGTTGTTTCAGGAATACAAGAACCTCTATCTTCTTGAAATATTGAAGATTGCTGGGAATTTTCCCACTTCCATTACAGAAGAGGAAAATGAAGATCTTTTGACCCCTGTTACTTTGAAAGAGATTCGGTCTGTTCTTTCCTTGAGTAAGAATGATAAGAGTCCTGGTCCGGATGGGATACCTGTTGAGGTATATACGGATTTGTTTGATGTTCTAGGTTTGGAATTATTACGGGTAGTTGAAGATTCTCGAAAAAGTGGTAAAATTCCTGCAGTCTTAATACCACTTTTATTGCACTAATTCCTAAGATTAATTAACCTAAATATTTTGAAGATTTTCGGCCAATATATTTATGCAATTTCATTTATAATATTATTGGTAAGATCATTTCTATTCGTATCCGGAAGGTTTTGGGAAGATATATCTCTTGTGAACAGTTCGGTTTTCTTCCTGGGAGACGGATTCATGATGTTGTGGGAGTGATTCAGGAAGGAATGCGTGACTATTCATAGAAAATGTGTAAAGTCGATGGTCTTAAAAATAGACTTGTCAAAATCCTATGACCGTGTTAGTTGGACATATCTTCGAGTCCTTATTTCCAAAATGGGGTTTGCAGGGCCCTTTTTATCCCGGGTTATGAGTAGTCTTACCTCTGTTTCTTTTGCCTTACTTATTAATGGTGCATCATCATCTTTTTTAGATCTGGTCAAGGGCTCAGGCAAGGATGCCCTCTTGCTCCTCTGCTTTTTCTTATTGGTGTTGAAGGTCTGGGCAGGGCACTTCTTACAGCCAAAGAGTGTGGGGATTATGATGGTATTTCTTTTGGAAAAGATATATCCTTATCTCATGTTCTTTTTGTGGATGATTTTGTTATGGTATCTGATGGATCTAATCAGTCTCTATCAACATTGTATGAGGTTTTACTGGTTTTCTGTAAGGCATCTAGGATGCAGATAAATGATGATAAATATGCTTTTTATTATTCTGGTTTGGATGAGTTTGAGCTTATTACTTTACAGAATGTGTTTTCTTTCTCTATTATAAAACTTGAGAATGGTATGAAGTATCTTGGATTTCAGCTTAAACCCTGCAAATACCTTATGAAGGATTGGGACTGGTTGATTGCTAAAGTGGAAAAAAGGATTATGAATTGGAGCTTTTGATGGTTATCTAAGGGAGGTAAGCTTAATTTGGTTAAGTCTATACTTGAGGCAATACCGGTCTATTGGATGCATTTATGGATACCGGTGGGCATTATTGAGAAGATTAGGAAGCTGTGTTTTGAATTCTTATGGTCTGGAAACAAGGACTCTTCTGGTTTACCTTGGACATCCTGGAAGAATTTGGCATGCCCAAATATTTTTGGGGGGTGGGGGCTGAAAATACTTGTTGTTTTTGCTAAGTCTCTTGCAGCGAAGAGTGTATGGAACCTGATACATGGATCGGGTCTTTGGGTAAATATTGCATTACAAAAATATGTTCATCCTATTTCTTTATTGGACTGGATTAGATCCTTTATCAAACAGAAAAGGAATATTTCCATTTGCTAGAAAGCTGTGTTATGGTCCTTCGATCTTATTGGTAATTATCTTGTTTGGAAGGTTGGGAATGGTGCTGACGTTCATCTTGGATTGGATCCATGGCTTGGATGCAAATGGAGACATCTTTTACCTTCTTTAATTATTGATAAATTACACTCTATTGGTATTTTTTTCCTAAAAGATATCGTAGGTCCTGGTATAACTTTCTTGATGGAACAAGGATGGCTCTCTGTTGATGATCTTGGTTTAGTGGACTATCAGGATGTTTCCTGTTGGAATGGTTATCTAGCTATTCTTAAATATAGCCATGTTAGATCAACCAATGTTGTTGATGTGTTGGTTTGGAATCAATCCAAATCGGGTAAGTACTCTCCAAAAGATGGTTATATGCAATTAATATTGGACAAAAATGAGATGGAATATTCCTGGTGGTGGAAAGTGTTGTGGAAGTTTAAATTCCCTCTTAAGTCAAAAAATTTTTGCTGGTTTTTATTTTCTGGTAAGGAACTTACATGGGATGTCATTGTTAGACAAGGAAGGGAAGGTCCTGGTAGATGTTATCTGTGCAAGATGGATGTCCAATGTGACTTCCATTTAGGAGTGGATTGTCCTTTCACCATAAGTGTTTGGCTTGATCTTGAGGCTAAGTTAAATCTCATGAATTTATGGTTGGGGATGCACTGATATCATGTATGAAGACTTGATGTCTTAATGTGGAGGTTAAGCACATAAGATCTTTACCTATTATAGTTTTGTGGTTTATTTGGAAGGCTAGAAATCAGAGCTGCTTTGAAGACATCACTCTTATGCCTTCTCGGGTTTCCTCTTTTAGTTTGGGTTTGTTGAGATCTTATCCTCAGGACAAAATTGTTGTGAATATCAGAAATGTTGTTTAAGAAATTATTGATAAATCTTTTTCTTGGGGGTATTTTGATGGCTCGGCAACTGGTGATCCGAAAATTTGTGGAGCTGGTGGTAAGATTTTCATTTCTGATGATCATTATTTTTCTTTTAAAGTTGGATTAGGACCTGGTACTAATAACTTTTCTAAGCTCGTTGCTTTAAAGCTTCTACTTTCCTTGGATCGGGACAATCATATTGATAAAATCTAGATTTTTGGTGATTTACAGTTGGTTATTAATTGGGCCATTGGTAAGTTCAGAATTCAAAATCTTGAGATTTCTCAAGTTCTTCTGGAAGTTAACAGATTATCAAATATGTTTGAGTTGGTGGATCTCAAGCACATCTACCGTGAAAGAAATTATCATGCAGATGAATTAGGAAAAGCTGGAGCGACTGTTCTGGAAGGATTTTGGTATATTAAAGAGTTTCAAGCAACTGAAAGTTTTGAGACGTATCAGTCATTTTAGTTTCTGATTTGTTTGAAGCTTTGATGTTTTATATAATACTTGGTTTCGGTGTTGTTAATAATGCTTGATTTTTAGATGCTAGTGATGTTGATGGACATTAGTCCCATTTTTTTGTGATTAACATTATGATTTTTGAACATATTCACTATGGGTTGTGCATACTAGTCTATTTTTTGGAATGCTTTGGATGAGAGCAAGTTCTTTCTTTCTGATCTTTAATTTTGTGGTTTCTATGACCAATATTTGATCTTTTGTAGGAATTTTACTCTGAGATTTTTTGGGCACTTTACTATGTGTATATGGACAAGTTTTTGTTTCATTAAAAGAATGTAAATAAAATTACGATTTTTTTCTATGGAAAAAAATGTTTGTGCATTTAATTTTTCTCTCATCTCTATCCACCTCCACCTCATACAAAGAGGCAAATATCTTCGCCCATATTCATATTAAATAATAGATAATCAAATTATCCTTTATTATGGTTAACACTTGTTGGAAGTTTTGTGCACATTTATCATGTATAACCGATAATTTGAAACTGTGATTACTATGCTACACCAAATCATGGATTCCATTAATTTTTAAAAGTGTATCATATAACAAATTCAATGTCAAAAGTCAATTTTGATTTTTTTTAAGTATATCATACTTCAATGATAAATTTCTTAACAATATAAATTTTACTAAGGTTAATATATATTTTTTAAAGGATCTATCAACAATATTATCATCAACATTTTTAAAAGAAAAAAAAAATTTCCTTGTTATTCATAAGAATTAAAGAAAAAATAACATTACAAGGATAACTTCTTTCAATCTTTCAGCCTTCAAAGCCTTGAAAAAACTATCAAAACCAACTACAACTAGATAAAAGAAGCTAGTTGAAGCAACTTAACAAAAAACGTCAACATGAACACATACAAGGTTTCTTACATAGTACAATAGCAAATCCCATTTGACCACGAACCTAAGAATTGGACAATAACTTCACATCCTTCTTGAATAATGAAGCCTTCTAAGATTTCTTGGAAGTGCATAATTCCGTCACACTAAACAACTTTTTTTGGCAGGCTATATGCTTCAATGTTGTAGATCCTAGAGATATGGGAAAGAGATATGTAATTGACAAAGTTAAGCAAGTGTTGGAAACTTTTTGCACCAATGATGAAGCTGAATAAGTTGAAGCTTATATTTTCTCTGCACCCATTCTACAATTACCTTAGAATCACCATAAATGCTAAGTGTGAATCATCACATTTTTATAGCAAAAAAGAGATCTCTCCATAAGCCCAATAATTTTGCTCTTATTTTGCTTCCAATTTCACCTCCCATCCATATATTAAAAAATGATTTTCATTGATTGTAACAACCATTCCACTCCGACATCTTCCCTCCAATGAACATTGTCTACACTAAGCCTTTCTTTATAGTTGAAAAACCATTTTATAACGATTGATTAAAAAAAATAGATTTTGAATTATTAACTAGTTTTATTGCTTTGAGAAGGGCTTTTTACAACCAAGTGAAAGAGGAAGTGTAATTTAGCAGGTGGCAATTTTATTAAATAATAAATTATTAACTAATTAATTGTATTTTACAATGTCCACCCTAAGGTAAAGTTGAAAACCAAAGAGATACATATTTAAATTAAATGATGTTATTAATTGAAATATATATCCCTTTGCTTTTCTACTAATTAATATATATTTCAATTAATTAATTGTCCATTGAATGTAGCTTGTAGTTGGGAGGAATGATAGTCACTAGCTTAGAACTTTTCCAAAATTTCAAAGATGAAAAGTATCCTCCTTTACATATATTTGTAGACCCAACATATGATTGCAATTAGGATGGGGATGTTTATTATAAAATTCATAAATCTTGCCTACCTAACATGCTTGTCATACCATCTATTTTACCATGTGCACATGTAATTCATTGGATCATTAAGCATGTGTGATTAGAGTAATGGAAAATCGTGAATGACAAAGACCAATGTATTGTCGTATTTAAGCCAAGTAACTTCGAGAGATATTGTAAAATCATTGAATTGGATGTGCAAATGATTATTAAAATGAGTTGTAGGTTTCAATAAATAATGCAATAAGGTGCTTGAGAATGGTGGATCAAGGGGATACAATTCAAATCAAGAGATATTGGTGTCTATCCACCTATCAAGTTAAGGGAACCCTATATTTATGCTATAGCATTTATCATTTAATGGCATGGAGAAAAATATTATTATCATTTAAGGTTTATTTAACTTTGATGCATGCCATCGTCAAAAAGGGATTGATATCCAATTGGGCTGAAAATTTTGTCCCATAATTTGATGAAATCTCTATCAAAGGTCAAGTTATTTGAACTTGATTCTCCACCTGAATTCTATATGTCTTTATATTAAATGGACATCATTTGTGCTAGAATGAATTTAGGAGAATGAAATAGCGTTGGACTTTAACCAAACCTTCGATGTAGGTTTATCGTCAACTCTTATGGAAAAATAACTATATGAAAAAAAAATCTAAATATATGATAATTTATCTCCATGCCTATATGAACTTATGTTTTGCAAACAAGCACATAGATTGATTGAGAAAGGCATGATTGTGTTGAATGAGAGAGTGAGTTGGCACATAGATGAAAATTTTACTTATATAAGAGTATGTGGATTGAAAAATACTCCTCTTTTGTTACCCAAATCTGTGCCAAATAGGATGGTCATGAGGGAGATTACATATCATATTATCTTAATGGTTTTAATGTGGCTTTCAATAAAGATAACGAGAAGTTTTTTCTGAATTCCCCCCTTCATGTTGGAACATATGGGCTTGGAAATTCCAAAGTTGTTGAAATGGGAGCCTATGCCATATAGGAATACAAATTTAGAGAAGGGATATTTAGAAGGCATGATCCAAAATCCATGGTAGACTCCAATTGTAAAGAAGTTGAATTCACTTAGAAATATAAGCATGAGGACTAGGAAGAAGAGAAAGCATTAGAGGGATCCAAGACTTACAGATCAGTACAACATAGACACTACAAGGAGAACACCATTTAGTGGAGGTTATAGTGGAAGCCCCTATAAAAAGAGCCCAAATATTCGTTTATAGCGTATGTCTCTAGCAGAGGCGAGCCGAAAAAGATTTTAGTGTAGTTTTTTAATCAGTGCTTTTGTAAACCTAAACTGCATCGGTGTGTTCCATGTGTAGGCACACCTACGTGTATAAAAATGTGACACTTTGATCAAGAAAATCCCTTCTGATACGAGAAAAAAAAAATTAAAAATTTGGCTAAATTGGCGAGTTAAACACAGAATATGTCCCAATGCATACATACATTGAAACCATTGTTACCATAACCGGTACCCTAGCTACGAACAAAATCCTCGGTGTGTACATACATTTAATGCTCCATACCTGGCCCAAAGAACATAAGCCAAAAAAATTATTTAAAAAAAAACCATCAACATTGTGTTAGATACAAACAAACACACAAATTGTAGAAAATATGTCTCAGAGGCACTTTAACATTTGCAATTGATAATGCCATCCTTAAATTCAAGTAACTGTGGCATTGTTATTACCTCTTTTTTTCTAGGTACTTATGTTTTTGGTACAGTGCCACATAGAGCATCTATGTTAAAACAATTTTTGGTTAGCTATATTTATTTTGGATGCACTTTAGACATTTTTGTGCTTGCGCCTTGCTTTTGATACAATGCCATATTGTTAAATAAACAATTTCTTGTTTCCTAGATATATTTTGAATGCACTTTACACATTTTGTACTCCTGGATTCAATTGTTGTCCCTATGTTTAACACAACATAGTATATATCCTTGTGATTGCATTGAAATATGTTCATATTTCGTATTTTTCTTTTGTTACAAGTGATATACATTATTATGTTAGATTCATGCTAGATGGCGTAATGTTCCTCCTTCACACTTGTTGTTGGATTTGTGAAATGACTTACACTAATGGGCATTGTGTCTTGAATCCTTCGTTTTGCCTTAGAAAACAAACTTCTATCATGGAACATAAGATTTCATGGAAATAAAGTATTCATGTAACTGTATTTATCTCTAGTTTAAAGGTGATAATTTGACTTTCCCAAAATGCTTGTTGTTCTGAACAAATTTATTTTTTTCTGTGATCTATGTCAAAATCAAACACACATGTTTACAAGAATTGTCATATACTTTCTGCATTGCAAAAACTAACATTCATTTTTAAAAGTATTTTGACATTTTTTTACAATGTGTGGCTCTCTTATCATTCTCCATGCATGCACCTTTGAAAGAAAAAGATGGTTGTCGCTAGATAATTAGTTCTAAAAAAATGACATCTTTCTCAATAATGAATGAGATCACTAAAGATCTCTTAGTCATATGTGTTACTTATTGTTTTAAAAATCTCTTTGATCTCTTATGAAGTTTGTTTTTGTAACTAAATATTTATCGGTCGTAGTGTTATGGTGATTCTTCTTTAATTATATTTTGGAAGAACAATTAGAATAAAATTATTGACATTTCCTTTTAGAATTTATCTGTTAAAATATACATAGTCACCTTGCAATTTACTAATATCATTTTTTTAATCTATAGAAAGTTAAATGTACTTTGAACACTGAAATCTATGTCGGATGCACTTTAGACATTTTTGTGCTCATGCCTTGCTTTTGATACATTGCCATGTTGTTAAATATATAGTTTTTGGTTTATATTTTGAATGCACTTTACACATTTTGTACTCCTGGCTTCAACGATTGTCCCCATGTAACATAACATAGTATGCATCCTTGTGGTTGCATTGAAATATGTTCCTGTTTCATATTTTTCTTTTGTTTTAAGTGATGTACATTATGATGTCAACTCTGTGCTAAATGGTGTAATGTTCCTCTTTCACACTTGTTTTTGGATTTACAAAATGACTTACATAGGTGGTCATTGTGTCTTGGATCCTTTGTTTTGTCTAAAAAAGCATACTTCTATCATAAAACACAAGATGTCGTGGAAATCAACTATTCATGTAACTGCATTTATCTCTAGTTTAAAGGTGATAATTTGAATTTGGCAAAATAGTTCTTAAAAAAATGGCATCTTTCTTGCTAATGAATCATATGAGTAAAGATCTACCAGTCATAGGTGTTACTCATTGTTTAAAAAATCTCTTTGGCCTCTTTTGAATTTCATTTTTTGTAACTGAATATTTCTCATTTGTAATTTTATGTCTCTTTGCAGTTCACTAATATCATATTTTATTATATGTAGAAAATTGAATGTACATTGGACACTGAGGGTGACATAATGGAATTAATTTTGCAAAAACAAGCTTTTATGACTAGCAAAAAAAGCATTTCTTCAATGGTTTCCCACTAGCAAGAAGAACGCCTTAGAGACACTTTCAATTTAGCAATTAACAGTGTCATTTTTGAAATCAAGTACCTGTGACATTGATACTACTTTTTTTCAGGTGCCTATGTATTTGATATAATGCCATGTAGAGTGGCTATGCCAAACAATTTATGCTTTGCTAAATCTTTTTTTGGATAGGCTTTAGACATGTTGTCTTCCTCATGTGTTTTTTGTTTTTAATACAATGCCATGCACACTATCTATGTTAAACAATTCCTAATTTACTAGATCTATTTTGGATGCACTTTAAACATTTTGTGTCCCTGGATAAAAATATTGTGGTTGCATGACATAATGTAATATGTATCTCTATGATGTCATTCAAATATGTTTGTCTAGTGTTATGATTTTTGATGCATGCAAAATACATTGTGATGTGAACTCTATGCTAAATGGTATAATGTTCCTCCTTAACACTAATTGGATTTGCAAAATGAGTTCCAATGTGATCCTCGTATCTTAAATCTTTGTTAATGATTAAGAAAACAACCCTTTGTTAATATATACAAGATTAAATGCAACTAAAGGCTTTAGGCAAAGTGCTTAAAAAAGGTTCTTCTGGTTTTGGAAAAGTTCTTGCAATGTTGGACAAATTTGAACTTAATGATCTTTTCTTGCATGCAATCGATATATTTAGCTCAAAGTAAGAATGCATTAGCATTGATACAGTCTGTATTTAATATTTTGATATATTTTGTCATATCATCATTCGTTTTCAAAATAATTTGATAGATTTTTTAACAATATTTTTTTTCTTATCATTGTCCATGCATGGGCCTAGTTAGCTATCATATCAGTCAACATTGATACACATCAACATTCATACATTTTGTATTTGATATTTTGATATGTTATGTTATATCAACATTCAATTTTAAAAGAATTTGATATATTTTTCAAATGTTTTGTTTTCTTATAATTGTCCATGTAAAATAATTAGTTATATCTGTCACGACTTTCATATTTAGAATGTTCTTAGACTTAGATCATCGTGTAATAATTATTTTTCAACATTTCTGAAATGTGTTATTCTATTTTTCATATTATTTTCTTTATCAGAGTGATTCTACCATTTTTGCCCAAAATTCACCTTTAACCGTTGGAACGACCGTAGACTGATTTTTGCACTCTGTTCATCATTGTTGTTGTCCATTATGTTTTCCAAGTCCCTTTTCCTTCCTAGAGTTGTTTGTATTCTCCAAAAAAAATTGGGTTCATTTATTTTTTGCAAATAAACTTCGTCAACAAAAATAACCGCAGGGACGTTGCCACTTCGTCGCTCTTGTTAAAGCATATTTACATCAAAATATTTGTTTTATAATACTATCAATAAGAATTATTTTTGAGTTTTTTTTTCAAAATTAATTTTGTATTTATTATTGTATTTTTTCCCATGTCGATTCATAACTTCACAAAACTAAAAAGATTAAAAACTTCACGTGGAATAAACAAAACCCAATATAGATCCATCTTAAACCCGGATCTATTAAGCACCGAGCGGGATCCAGTTTCTTGAGGTGTAACTATTTTCTTAATGTGTAAAATCATTAGGATAACACAAATTTATATCTTAATAATTTGAATGCCTCTGATGCTTAATAGATCTAACTTTAAGATGGATCTATGCTAATTATTTAAAAAATATGATATATTTTCAAATGAACTTTTAAGGTGACTTCAAATGTTGAATAATGGTATCAATATAATTAATTGTAGATATTTTGAATTTTGAATATATATATATAGAAAGTTAGAATTATATTATATTATGAAAGAAACTTTACATAGCGATGCTTCCACCACAAAACCAGAGCCTTTATGATGATCGGTGCTATACATTCAAAATTCTAAACTTCAAGGACCAAATACACCCCTCTCGCATGGGGGTAAACATGGCTTTAAAGGTTTTACAAGTCTAAAATACCAATTCAAATATGAAAACCTTTAACCTTCTAACAATAACTAACCAAATAACCCAACGAGTATCTCTTGAGCTTCCCTCCTATTGGCCACACCTCTAAGTTGACATTACAACCCATAGAGAGATAGGTAAACCAAAAGACTACTTTAAACCAAACAATTTATGGAACGTGGTGTCTTTCGGATGGTCCTTCAGACCTAACTTGCAGCGACACTAATGATTTCCCCTCCTCAACTAGAGCCTTGGGCATGAACTGAATGCCAATTTTCCTTGCAATGATATCAATCTTCCTATGCATGATCCAAGCATCAACATTATGCTCCTACCATAATTTCACTCATTCTTCATCCCCCTTTCCCTTCTTGCCAGATTCCATTAGAACAAAATCCAAGAGACCTTTCATTACCCAATAATTAGCAACTAATTTCTTGTACAAGGACATGTGTTCTCTAGTCGTCCCAAACTCTTGAATCCACTCTGCTAGAGCTTTGAAATCCTCCACTGGTTGTGAGGATTTCATATCCTCCCACATCCCCTTCTCCACCTACTCAATTTCCCTCTACAACGCCAATGGGACCAATGCTTTAAAATCATAGGCTGCTTGGGCCACCTTCATCTGTCCCCATGTAGCTTATGACAGATCAACCTCATCTTTGTTTCCCGACCAACTTTTGGCTCATGGGTATCCATTATCCCAATCCAACGGGGCCAATTACTCACTATATTCTCCTCCTTCTTGGTGTCAGTATCCTTATCATAAACCATCAATACCAATAGAAGACCTCCATCCTTGCAAGTCTTCCCCTTGATAGCATTTAACATGTAAGACACATAAGTGGTAATGAAGGTGCTAGAGAATTTCCTTAGGCCTTCATCGCTCCCTGTACGCATGGAAAATATGCTACCCTATTCCACAATCAGTCCCCACGCTTCGAACTAAATTTTTCCTCTACTCTCGTATTGAATCCTTCCCATACTAAATATTAGTGTAGCTTTCATTTGACTTCAACTCTTCATTAATAATCCTCCCAACCCCTCATGTGTGTGGTAAAATCTACTATAGAAACAATCCACACATGTGATAAAATATTATCTTTTCCAATTGTTGTAAAAGATATATCCAATGAAGAAAATTTAGGGTTAATCTCAACTTGTAGGAATTGAATTCAATTTATGGTTGGTATTGGCTTGTGTAAACCAGATTGACAACTTAATTGCACGACTATCATGAGGGGTCATATTTACAGTCTTGAACATGAATTTTAAGACATTTAGGAAGAAATAAACTTAAAGACAAAGCATAATCAACGCCTCAAATTTTATTGAAGAAGCTAAATAACAATCTTTTGTTGTTTTGTTGACATCTAAAAGGCCTTTCATTCTATGTCAAAATACGTTTTACTTTAAATATTAAGGGATACTGACATTTTCCAAACTATAATTTCTGTTATAATCTGGCTTTGTGAGATTTTTATAGGTCAATTTTGCAAAACTTAATTCATTTTTAGTTTAATAAAAAGTACCATGAAGGTTAACTAAGGATGCTTTATTCAATATCTATAATGATGCTTTGGAGAAGTATATTGAGGAAACATACACATGGATGTTGGTTTCCTATTACACAATGTCTTAATTGCATTGCTATTGTTTGTAGATAATGTAATCCTTATAGGATTCTTCCTCAGATGTTTGGAAACATGATTCCCTCATTTGTGTTTGTGAAATAAGAAATTGGTGATAAACCTTAGAAAAACTAAATTTATGGTATGTATCACCACCAAGAATACTATTTAATATCTTCACTACTTCAAAGGGAGGAGTGGAGATTACTAGGACCCACACTTAGGGTTCTAATTAATAGATCCAAGGTTCCACTTAAGGCTTACTTCCCTACATCAACTTAATAGGGGGAATATGCCTCTTTCATCATCTTCATTTTTGTTTTTTTTGTACACTTTTAGAACATAGCCTCATATATGCACCTCATTGACACAATTTTTAAACCCGTTAGTTGGTATAGTTTTAATATTTGGGAATTGAAACTATAATTTATTAATTATGCACAATTAGAGATAGTCCAAAGTATCATCCTCAATCATATGATCCAATGCATATGGATCGTTCCTCAATTCATTTTCTAAGCAAAATTTGGTGCCCATCCATTTGTGGCTTGAGTGAACCTTCAATAATGGCTTTGTTTTACACAAAATTAGTACTTTGGATGATTCAACTACAATATGGAAGAAGCATCCATACTTGGTCCTTCAATAATTAAATGGGGGTTTTCTTAATCAATGTTACATGTCAAATACAATGTGTATTCACATAGACTTCTTCCCTCCTATAGTCCATCAACATGTCTATCAATCATGTCTCACCCTTCATGTGTTCTTTGGATTTCATTTTCCACCTCCTCCCTTCCATGGGGGATATTCAATATGACAATCAAACAATACTTATACCATATTTTATTCAAGACACTTTTATCACCACACACCCTAATTTCTTGGCCCTAACACGACCTTTTAATTTGATCATTTTGTATTTGACATATTGCCTCATTGCTTTTCTTGACTACATTCAACATCATTCATACACAACCTTAGTGTTACACTTGGATAGCTAAGGTTCTTCTCTCCTCTGTTATGCATTGAACTTAATCACTACGTAATCAACATGGCCTCACATGAAATTATAAGATATCTCAATTGTGTCACCCACAAAAATTCAAAACAAGATGCACACTTCATCTTCAAGTGTTACATATATTATGAGATAGGGATAGATATCATTGTATATCCCGAGTCTTATGAGTACTACTTCCTACCATTTATTTCCTCTCACACTATATGTGTTTAGCTATGTTTTTTTTAATCTAATAGAGTGGACCTAAACAAGATGCACACTTCATCTTCAAGTGTTCCATTTATTATGAGATAGGGATAGATATCATTGTATATCCTGAGTCTTATGAGTACTACTTCCTACCATTTATTTCCTCTCACACTATATGTGTTTAGCTATGTTTTTTTTAATCTAATAGAGTGGAACTTATGGATTATAGTACTTTTTTTTTAACAAAAACTAGAGAAATATTTATATATATAAAATCTGAGCACAACCATCCTTACAAAAAAGTTTCCATAGTATCAAATTGTTCTGAAGAAAGGAAACTGAAAAAACTACACTGATAACTAGTATATAGATGGTTCTTGGATGATTTCTGAAATAACTTAGACCCATTGTAGGGTATTGTCTGACAAACTGACTATTTAACAGAATGCAAAAAAAATATCTTAGAGGCATGATGAAATAACCTATTTTTTCTTTCCTTCTAACCCACAAACTAGCTGAACAACCGATGTTTCTTCCATTTGGTGGTCACCATGGGCTGATGTTTCCTAGCAGTGACTGCACTGGTTCATGTTTGTCAATTTTTGGACTTCTTATTTTATGGTGATTTTCTGATGTTCATTGTTCCCATAAGCTAGTGGAGGTCCCGATCATTATCATCTATTCTTGACTCGTGGCAACAGATTTGGTTTTCCAAATACTTAACATCTGTAGTTGCAACCCTATTTTCCTTAACGTCGGTGCAAACCATTTCATATATCCATCACAGGTGTATTTTAATGTTCGACAGAGTTTGTTTTATGTCATTTATGTCCACGTTTCCTTGGTTATTCTCCATTGAAACCTGGTATCTATTTAGAACCGATGGGATAGAAGAGACATAAGGAAGTTCCTGCAAAGAACCAAGGGAAAAACCAACACAAATAGCCTTACCGCCATGGGAACTTGTTGTAGGAATCCTGAATGGTTCCTCTGAATGCCAAGAAATAGAAGGAAACACCTTAAATTCTTCACCCTTGGAGCTGTTGGGGAACAAGAAGGGAGTCTGCGCAGGTTCACCTGCAAGAGCCTATTCACTGAGTAAACCTTCAAAGAAGAGAATAATTTCTTCATCTAGAGAGCTCAAACCAGAAATGAACGGATTGCAGAGAACCTCAATATCATAAAGATATGCAGGAGGCGAGGGGAGGTATTCATCCCTCTTAGCGTTTCCATGAAGCATGCCAACAATCATTCCTTAGCCTTGAGAAGCTAGAGATAAGGATGCCTCATTAAATCCTTCATGTGATTGAAGGTGCCACAAAGCTGATGTTGCTGTGTAAATGGACACTTGTTGATCAAGCGCTGATGCGGTGAAAAAAAGGTAAGGTTACGGGAGGGACAAACCTTGCACCCCTGCTTAAAATTTGTTTTAGGGAACATGTTTATGATAAGTGGGTTGACCCTTAATAGAGACCAAACCCAAATTGTTTTTAACTCCTTGATTGGCCAACTTGTCTGCAGTGGCATTATTACATCTAAGGATGTGGAAGTAAGTGGCTTGAAGATCTGGATTGTTGCGGCGTATGCGATCATATATTCTTCTGTAGTTGGAAGTTTCATGCTTATAGTCCATTCTCATTTTTTGAATAACCTACTTCGAATATCCAAAGACTATAAGTTTAGTGATGTTATTCCACCCTGCCAGTTCCAGTCCAAGGAGGAGCGAGAGCCATTCCGCTTCATTATTGGATTTATGTCCTATTCCCTAAGCGTACGAAGTGACTATGTTTCCTCTGGGATCAAAGATTATCCCACTCGTACCTGCCTCCCCAGGGTTTCCTTTCAAGGATCCATCAAAGAAGAGAGTATGACAATTTTGTTTCATTCTCCATTGGAGGAATTCTTCTTTTTATTTTCTAATCTCACAGTATTGAAAAGATGGGTGAGTTTTGGTTTGAGGAGAGCATTGTATACAAAGTTCTCTACACCAACTGGCTTACTTGGAGTTAAGGTTTTCTGACTCTGGGAGAGTAATATGCTTAGAAGCCATCTTTTCAGAGATCACGTGGAGTACTTTGTTAGCAACTCTCTTTGGTTCCATTTTATTCCCATCGAAAATCAACCTGTTTCTGACAATCCAAATCTGGGCTAGCAAGTATTTTGTGGAACCGTGTTCCAAATTATGAGCAACGTTTTCCGTTTCTTTAGGTTTCCTAGATATAAGGTCTTCCATTTTGTAATCAAATATCAAATAATGTTAGGTAGGTAGATTGTTATACACCAGAATGGCACCTCTCCATCCGAGTGTCAACTTTCCTTATGTTGGCACACAAAAGGACACTTATGGATTGAGGTTTGCCTAGAATACTATAGCTTGGCTTATTATGAAATACATTCTGCCTCTATCTAGCTAATTACTTTGCCACATTTGCCATGTTAGGATGTATGCGCGACTCTTTCTATTGACAACTCGCGCATCACTCGCGAGTCTCCCTTGTAGCAAGTCGCGAATCCTTGTATTCGCGGGTTGCTCTTCTATATAGTCGCGCATCATTCGCGGGTTTCTCTACTGCATACCCGCGCATGTGTTCCTTAACATTTAAATATTAAAACATACGTTAACTGGAGATTAGTTATGTCATATAACTGCATTTCCTTAACTGCTGTAACTTCTCTAACCTTCGAACTACCTTATTTCATCCATATAAATAGAAGTAGGAGAGGACATGAGAT
>LPNX010218188.1:463680-481712 GCA_001517045.1 Pseudotsuga menziesii | reverse complement strand
AACTGAACATGGTGATATTGTGGGTATCGAGGTGGCAGCTGGTATATTTATAACACATCTGTTATTTGTGGACGATATCTTACTGTTTGGAGGGGGCTCCCAACGCGAATGTCAGGCTATCAAAACATCCCTTGATTGTTTCTGTGATGCTACGGGTATGAGCATTAGTCCGCATAAATCACATTTTTATCATACTAAATGGGATCCTGATGAGATGGAGGTACTTCGTCAACTTTTCTCATTTGATATTCTGCCTCTTGAGAATGGTTTCAGATACCTGGGATTTTTTCTGAAGCCAAATGACTATAAGATTGGGGACTGGATTTGGCTGCTAAAGCGGATTGAGATCCGCATTGGTCATTGGGGACACCGTTTTCTATCTATTGGGGGTCGAATTATTTTGACTAAATCTGTCCTGGAGAGCATTCCGGTATATTGGTTCTCCCTTTCATGGATTCCGAGGGCTATTCTTAAATTGATACAGAGCAGAATCACTAGATTCATTTGGTCTGGCTGCAGTGATAAGCCATCTATCTGCTTGGCACGATGGGGTTTATTGTCAAAGCCTAAACAATGGGGGGGTTGGGGACTAAAGGACATTGATGATTTTGGTAAAGCACTCAATGCAAAACACTTGTGGCAGAGTATATTTGTTCCTTGCCTATGGCATCGGGTGATCTCTGCAAAGTACTTACGGGGATGGCCGATTACTGAATGGATCAGATTGATTGCATACGACCAGAAGAACATCTCGAATATTTGGAGGGCACTACTGAAGGCGATGCCTATTCTGAAACAGTGGTTAGCGTGGCGTCCTGGGGATGGGTGGAGAATCAGGGTGGGAAGAGACCCTATTTTGGGAATGATTGGATCTTACAGATTATCGGATCCTCTTTTGACTCGCTTGCTTGATAAAAGGATTTATTTTTTAGCTCAGGTAGGAATATTTCATGCTGATCACAGCTTCACGGGCTGGGTGGAGGCTCGAGAATTACATCTTTCTGGAACTATGGCTTCTGAATGGGAGGATTATACTTACAAGCTCAGAAACTCCGGATTAAGGCTACAACATGTTAAAGATTCTCTGTACTGGAGTAGGAATGTAAAATCTGGAAATATCACTGCGGCACTGGCATATAAATCTATTGTTTCAACTACATTCTCGGAATGTATTCCTATATGGTTTAAGGAGGTCTGGCGGTGGAGACTTCCACTAAAGACGGTGATCTTCTCCTGGTTATTGATGGCTGAACGTATTCTTACTTGGAATATGCTCCAGCGGAAAGGCTTTGAGGGTCCTGGTATTTGCTCGTTATGTCATGATGCGGAGGATAGTATCTCACATATGATGATTGATTGTCCATTTTCTGTGCAGGTCTGGCATAATATTGGTCATATTTTTGATACTGATCTTATTTGGCATGGATCACGTATCACTCAGGCTTCGGAAATTGGATAATTGGTGACAGAAAGTTGAGGACTATTCCATTTCATGTTTGTCGATTTATCTGGCTGGCGAGGAACTCCTTTATTTTCCAGAATATTATTACTGCTCCTCTTCAGATTGTCAATCAGGTACAGATTAGTTGGAATGAGGGGACTAAGCAGATCAGGCAGCAAAAGACTCGTATTATTCTGCAACCTGCTTTTCTACATGATATGTCTTTAGGCTTCTTTGATGGGGCCTCTCAGGATGGAGGTTCTAAGTGTGGAGTAGGGGCTATACTCATATCGCCTCTTATGGGCCGTTATAACATTAAGTGGAATTGTGGATTTGGCACCAACACACGGTCTGAGTTACTGGCTTTATGGAGTATTCTACACTTAGCTAGATCATTGGGCATTGATTCAATCCAAATTGCTGGTGACTCCAGGATTATCGTGGAATGGTTTAAAGGAAATATTCATTTGGATGTGGTACTCCTGACCTACTGGAAGGAACGTATTATGCAGCTGAAGAGTCAATTCATGGAGATCAGCATCCAGCATATATATAGGGAGATCAACTATGATGCTGATCTTTTGTCTAAGCTGGCACTTCTGGGGCCGGTTGGACATTTTTTGGTGGCTCGTGGGGATGGACGGGATCCATCTACTTTTACCTTTTTTGGGTCTTATTAGTTTGTTGGGCATTACTGTATGAACGTATAAGATTGATATATCTTATGGTTCATAAGGGGTATACATATATGTTGGTGTATTATGTAATGATAATTACATAATGTACTAGGGTAGATTCCTGTTGGACGATGTCTGTGTATTGTGGAAATATGGTATTATGGGTGTAGTCAGTACAATCTGGTTTGTTGATGTAATTACTGTTTAGGGCAAGTGTTGTTGAGTAGTCAATATGTAATATTCTGGTGATACCTTCTTTTATATATAATATATATAAGATCTTTTTTATTTGGAAAAAAAATGTTTAATTCGTAACTTTGTTTGCAATAATATTTTAATTCTTAATTGTAATCATTTTTTTCTTCTTCATGCATTTATTTCTGATTTTAAATTTATTCCTATCCAGTTGTTATTAAACACTATTACCTATTGAATTTATCATACATCATGACTATCCCTTCTTTAAAAAATTTTAATGATTTTGAATAGAATATATTTTTTCTAAAACATTTTATACTACCCATTTTTTCAAGATTTAGAATGAGTTGAATTTAATTTCTTGTGAAGTTTGAACATTTAAGTACAGGTTGAATGGATGGGTAAAATAAAAATCAATATATCTCAATGAGAAACAAGTCTTCTGCACTCTCATACCTTCCTGATTTCCGATTTCTGGTTCGGATTATGGAAGTTGGCTCCTCGACATACGAAACAGGGTTTCTGCACTTTCACGCTTTTCCAGTTTTCGATTTTTAGTTCAGGATGCAGAAGTCGACTTCAGGACTTTGGAAGCCGGAAGGTGAAGAGCAGCAACATAAGGAAAAGCTAAAGAGAAAGTTAAGATATCCGAGATCCGGTCCGAAAGAGCATAGCGTGGAAATAAAAAAATTCAGAAGTCGGGGATAAATAAAAGTCTGGAAGCCAAAAAGCAGAGAGTGGAAGCATAAGGAAAAGCTAAAGAGAAAGTTAAGATTTTCGATATCCGATCCAGTGTGGTTACTCTAATATGAAAATAGTGGTTAATTTTCCAAATGGTCATTAAAGTATTATATCATTGCTTAATCAAGAAGCTAACCGCTAATGCTGTAAATAACTGGAACAAACATAACATTTCATTATATTACGTTTGTAATATTATTATATCACATTGGATTATTTCATTCAAGAAGCTCAATGCTAGTGCAGTTAAAAATAAAATAAATTTCTAAACTTTCATTATATATACATTTATGAAGAACAAGATTTATATATCCAAAGCGAACCTGGTTTCAAAATTAAAATGATTTAAAATATGCACGAGGGAATTAGTATCCATGGAATATGTTATATTTCCTTATAAACAAAATAAAATATCGAACTATGATTATATGTAAGTTTATCAAGAACAACATTTATGTATCTGAAGCGAACATGCTTTCAAAATAATAATAAAATTGAATATATATCACGGAATTGGAATCCATGGTATGCTATATTTCCGTCGAGGTCCAGAGTATTTTAGTACAGTAGATATTTTCAATCAACCAAGAAATAAAAACTCAGTGTCAAGTAATACATCGAACCATTCAAGTAATACTTGATGGGCTTGTCATTCTTGTTTGTTTACAAATGCTTGTAGTCATCCTTTACCTCAGATGGATCCTTCCTCCTGGCCATGCCAGTGGAACATGTGTTTGGACTCATCATCACCTTCATTAGAATTAGCAGTTTGCAGCAACAATGGTGATGGCGTAGACCTCTGATCTCCTCTCCGCGAGTCTGAGCATTCA
The DNA here is from genome assembly GCA_001517045.1 of Pseudotsuga menziesii. Classification (NCBI taxonomy): domain Eukaryota; kingdom Viridiplantae; phylum Streptophyta; class Pinopsida; order Pinales; family Pinaceae; genus Pseudotsuga; species Pseudotsuga menziesii. The sequence continues at coordinate 477,825 of LPNX010218188.1, read as the reverse complement.
TTTCAACCGATCTCTCCTACCAATGGATACTATGCACTGCGGTAATTAACTCCACAGCCTTATCCAGAGGCTTTGGTGGGATATCTGACGGGTTGAGAACTCTTGACATTGCTTCCACAATAGTCCTATGCTTTTTTAGGACAATATTGCTCTTACCGGCATCACAATGTCTTCCTAATGTAATTAACATATTTACCCCGATGGTTGGACCTGCTTTTGCATGAACAAATTTCCTAACCAGAACAATAATTATAGACATCGTCGTTCTTCACCAACATTCACTCACTCTGTATCTTCGAACGACTATTACTATGGCATTATAACGAGCTGGGCGGTTGAGTTTCAACTATGAGTATGTCAAATCCTCACACATCATCATCATCTAGTGCCATTATGACAACACGAACGGTCACGTGACCTCTTGATTCGATTCCTTATGTGAAGATGTCAACTACGTCGCCCCTTTCTGCTATGCCATCATCATATTAATCGTGGAAGTGACTATCGACCTCACTTGTCATCAGCCTCAAGTTATCTTATGGTGTGTGGACTTGTCATTTATCACTTCATCGATCTGTTCTTATGATGGTATTGATATGCCCTTGATGTGCCCCAGAAAACAAATGTTTCGATTCCGAGATGCGATCTATGTTGTCCATTTTCATTTATCTTAAACCTTCATTTCCAACAGCATGGTCGGATATATAAATGTTGTTCTTCATAAGTTTATATATAATGACAGTTCAACATTTTATTTTATTTTTAACCAATATTTTTTGAAGTACATTTTTAATTTTTCTTTTAAAAATGTTTGGCCTAAACAGTTTAAACACTTCCAACAACCCGGGTAAGCATCTCATTCTTCCTATTTTTGAATTTCGGCTTCAACCCTAGATCGTCCGACTTGCGACTCCTTTATTGGTCGACTCTCCTATTTCCTTTACGACTTCTATCTCTCCTCCTCATCACCCTGTTGGGTCTTCTGAGTATGCCCTGACCTCTGTCAGTTGCCTGCTCTTGCTCATAGCTGTCTCACCCTTTATTATTCCTCCTCACAAGATCTCCCAGTCTGTTTATTCCCCTCCTGGGATTAGCATGCCAAATCCAACGAGTCCTCCCCTACGTTTACAGAAAATGATCATGGAAAAAAACAAGCGCTTTAAACGGGAATTTCCTGAGCATATCCAAGCCACCATCCAAAATGCTGAGAGAGAGGTGGAGTTGGAAAGCATATGCTTGGGACCCGAGGAGATCAAAAAATATTTCAAGGATTTAGTCCCTGACCTTGGCACCTCCAGAGGCAGGCTCACCTTGTATCAAAAATCGTTGGATTTATAGTGGTCGCAAAAGTTTATCCTGGGAAAAACCTTAGTAGAAAAAGATGAGAAACATGGGGAAATCCTTCTCCAACAAGACCAAATCATGCTGAACCTGCACAAGATCATGGACAATCAGGCCGAGTTATCCAAGAAACTGGGCATGAAGCTCGAGCCCCATGAACACTTGTTTGACTGCTCATGTTCTTATTTTAGTCTTTCTCTGTTTTCAAAAAAACTATAACTGTTAATGGTTTCTTTTATATTCTCATGGATGAAACTTTCCTAAGACTTATCATGAATTCCCAGTCATTTTGGTTCAGTCTTGTTTCCTTTTGAGGGAGACTGCCAGTCTGACCTCCAAGTCTATTTTTCCAAAAATGGGAAGGCTTGGGTTTTGCTGTAAATGTTTGTTTGTTGGCTATCGATGGTAATAGAAGGACCTGCTATCTTACAAAAAAAAAATAGTTTAAACACTTTCACAATTTCCATAAATAAGTTTAAGACATTTTGAAAGAACCGTGTTTAAATTTGTTTAATTGAGTGTATGATGCTACTCTTTATCCTATATAAAGTTCTGGATATAATAAGGGTGGTTAAAATCAGTAAGATATAATCTCCTTCAAAGCATATCAAACACATAATAAAAAAAATAAAAAAATGGACATCATTATGAAAACTCAAAATCTAATGAGTGGAGACCTCAAAAATTCAAACAGACTATGCAGCCAAAACCTCAATGGAAAAATAAATTTAGACCATGGATCTAGCGAAAAACAAATGGCTAAGATCAAGGCACACAAATAAAAACTTCCGAAACAAATTTGGGAAAGTTTCGATTTATTGTTTTCGGCTTTCGCATTCCGCACTGCAAAAAGCGAAAGTCGAAAATAAATTTATTTAGACCAAAAACATATCCAAGTTATGCATCCCACTTTCTGCATTGCGGAAAACGAAAAGCGGATGCAAACCAAAATTTTAAAAATAAAAAATCGAAGTTTGGATTTCTGAATTCCACTCTACGGAATGCGGAAATCAGGAAATAAAACAAATTAATATATGAGATAAAGACTTTTCTAATTTCCGCATTCCGCACTCTAGAAAGAGGAAGTTGGAAAAACATAATTTTTTATTACAAAGTTGTAATTTCCAATTTCCGTGTTCCGCACTATGGAAAGCAAAGTCTCACATAATTTTGGGTCGAATGTCCATCTCCCCATTTCCGTATTTCGAAGTTCAGAACCCGCAAATTGGAAATCACAACTTTTTTGACCTTATCACTACCGTATTCTATTTTGTCGCTTCAATATTAGTCATCCATGCATACTAGATCTACGGCCCAGATCCATTTGGCTGTTTGGTTTTGGGATTTTAATTTGTTTGAAGTTACGATTTGTGGACAAAAGAAAAAAAACCCTTCAGGGGAAAAAGAATAAAGACCCCAACGCTAGACGGATTTTGGGGGCATTGATTTTGAGCGTATGGAAGGGATGAATTCAGACTTCTGTCTTCTTGTTTTTATATGCAATTGCAATTACAAATTTGCAGGGAAATGGCACATTTGGGGGAGGAGCCATGGCTCATGCCCGCTTTAAACATTATGGATACATAGCAAATTCCAATTTAGTTCTAACTACAGATTCTAAACCTAGACCTAGAGAGCGTGTCGATTCACTTTATCGATTATGGACGATGGGGTTTATACGCCCAGAACTAAGGAGACTAGATCCACTTATGAGTCCCTTCTCAGTACGATACATGAGCAGTTTGGTGATCAACCACATGATATCTTAACAGAGGTCGCTTATGAAGTGTTAGTTGTTTTGGAGAATGAAAAAATAAAAGACCTAGATAAGAAGAAGGAGATTGAAAAGATTTATAATACAATAACTGCGCAACATTTTTCCTAGTTCTTTTCGATCGGTAAACTGATAACCATTTTCCAGGAAGCTAGTGGCAAGGTCGGGGCAGGAACATGGGGAGCAACAGGGGAATCCCTTGATGATAACATCAGTGTTGCGATTGAATTTAAGGGGGAAGATGATGACGATGATAGTGATTTGTATCTGGTGCTGAAATAATGTCATGATGACGATAGGAAGGAGGGGCACGCGACATATGCTATGCAGATGGGTGGTATTGATGATGATGATGACATGGAAGAAACAGATGTAGGATTGAATGTACAGGACATTGATGCTTATTGGATTCACCGAAATATTTCACAGGCTTATTATGTGATCCATCCTCAGCACAGGAAGAAGCTCGCTGAGGAGGTTTTGAAGATACCAGCAGAGGAGGGCGATGTTTGGGATGTTGAAAACAGACTTGTGATGCTTTTATATTTTGAGAAATTTGATCTCTACTCCCATTTTGTATGTATTCAAATACCAATAAATTGAAATGCGATTTTGCACTAGAGATGCTACATAGGATCTTTAAGATGTTGACATGTTTGATAAATCCCAGGGTCTCAATCTCTGCTTCAAATTATTTTATCTTCTTCATCGCCACTTCCTTCCTGTTCGACAGAGTGAAATTGTATACTTTTCTGGATGCACCAGATCCAATCACATTTCTCTCTCTCAAGATCTCGAGAACGAAAGACACGTTTAAATCAAGCTGGATTTTGTTAAAATTTGTCTTTTTCCAATTCAATTCTTCCCCTCTTCGTTTTTCCATAAACAAATTTCTCAATTTCAAGTTGGTATTGAGACAGGGTGTCTTGAGGTTGGTTAAGATGACGAAGCCTGGAGGAATCTCTCCAGAAAACTAATTAGGTGCCAAGTTAAAATGCATAAACTCACCCATTTAATTGATATGATCATGTGGAAAACTTGCCCCAGACATGTTGGTTGAAAAAAACCTTTTGCTTTCCGCACTTTCGCCTTCCGAAAAAATGAGAAAAATAAAAACTCAGAAGTCAGAAACATACTGATCGACGGAGTTCTTCAACCGCGGTTCCAACTTCCACCTTCTGCCTTCGGAACTCGTAAGTTGAAAAACTATCAAACGATGCAAACTCTATCCATGGTTCCTCCTTCCGCATTTTGCCTTTCCGCCCTTCAGTGCAGAACTTAGAAATCGAAAAAATTAACTTTTGACCTTATCCTTTTTTGCACTTTCGACTGCTGCTTTATGACCTTGGACTCCATAAACCAGAAGTTACTTTTCCTTAGAATTTTTCTGTACTTCCTTCTTTATCGGCTCAACTTAGCCTTACATTCCGACACGGTCGTTGCAAGCTTCGTCGGGTCCACTCAGCCATCTCAGTCGACATGTATCGACACTACTCGAACAGTTCAGACGACACATCAACCTGTTGGTGAGCCCAGTGTGTAGGTTGCTGGAAAATCTACAAGGCAGTGAACAGAAGAAAATAGTCCTATGGATACGAGGCCTCCACATACCTCATTCTGCACTGCAGAAAACATAAAGTTGATGAAAAGCACTTTTGCGAAAAGAAAAATCAAAGTTCCGATATTTGACATAAATACTTTTCCTATTTCTACATTCTGCACTGCGGAAATCGGAAGTCGGAAATACAGACACTTTTATTACAAACTTGTAACTTTCGATTTCCGTGTTCTACACTGCAGAAAATTGAAGCTGGAAACACAACTGTTTTATTAACACAAACTAATAATTCCTAGATCCGCACTATGGAAAGCGGAACTCACGAATGGATTTCCCAGATGACTTGCCAAAAATGGATACGCGCTTCCCGCACTGCGAAAAGAGGACTGTGTAAAGCGGAAGTGGTCAAAATGAGACTTAGAAAACAAAAGGTGCTTGAACTGTTCCCACGTAGACAAGACTCTATCCTCCAGCTATTTGGAATAGTAAGATCCTATGGATACGAGGCCTCCACTGGCACAATGGTTTTTAGATGTAGAATATCTGCTATGAGGATAAGCGCAAAAAGATTGAAAAAAGAACTGATTCCTAACTAACTGTTTAAGGACACATAAACAGGATGAGTAATAACTTAAAAATAGGACTATTGCAGGATGTAAAAGATGAAAGAGAACAACCATTTAATGTGCAAACATGCAAATGAAGATCACTTCTTTCAGCTTAACTTTAGCCTAACTTAACAAATAAAATTGCCAAGAAGTTTGTCCAAAGCGTTAGAGATACACAATGAGTCCAAGAGACAATATTAATTAAAAAATCAATATTAGAGATCAATAACCAATTATCAACAATTTAAATGATCATGTACACCAAATGAAGACATTCACTTGATACACATTGCACATGCCAGTTCAGTAAAGAAAAATCGACACATGAATCGACACATTTATAGTAAGCCACTAATAAAACATTAAAAACATTCACTGAAGAACCATGAAACATAATATGAAATGACTATAATTTTATTAATCTGCAAAACATTACAAAGTTCTAAAACCACAATCTTTCCTGTTATGTTCTCGGTAGTCCTTTCTCATGTGTAAACCTTCAGCTTACTCTCTAAAAGTCCCCACTATACTTGGGAAATTTCTCCCTTTAAATAATATTACATTTTTTACAAGAAAATAAATTCTCAAGAGGTGGGATTACAAAATCAAATGATTTCAAGGTTTGCCAAGGGCGAAACGCCACTTGGCATGTAGGTTCATCAGCTCGTCAATATCCTGAAAATGGGCATGTCTCAAGTGGATTTATGTTTTGCACATTTGCGAGGTGATCTCCTTCTTCTTGATTTTCTTTGACTCTTTCAGGTACACCTGTATTAGAGCCATCAAAGAGTAAGGGATCTCAATCCATATCTCGATCTCATGCATGGTGAGATGATTTATCTACTAGATATGCTCCTTAGCTGCATCGAAATGTTGTTGAGCCTGTTATAGCAGGAGTTTTGGTGAAGACGCCTGCACAATAGGATCTAACACATGCAAGTCCAAATAACCAAGCAAAACTTTAGAAGCTGACCACCTATGTTCGCAAGTTGGGTGTCCTTCTCTGGTTATAGCTTCCACTGAGTAACATATATTATCCCATGTCTCAATTATGACCTCAGTTGTTTTGGCTTGCAGATTGTCCAAAATTGGCATATCATCTGTCCTATCTGAGATATGCATTTGCCAATCTATCACTTGTTCGAAAGCCTTAGATGTTGATCCTGTTTGATCATGGCGGGTTTCCAAAGTTTCAGAATGTTTCCCAAACAAATTATATAAACCCTGCATCTCATCAAAACATGTATATAGAATGATCATGGCCTCACGAAAATCTTCATGCACTATGCATAGTACCTACTTAAACTCTTCTGGTGTCAGATTTGAAAAAGAAGAGGTCGATGATTCTCTTTGAGCATCCTTCACTTGTTGCTCAAGGATGACAATATTTTATGCTTGCTGCTAATTGAGAATATCTGATTTGCCAAGCTAATCTTTGAGGTCTTCTGTCTTCTTCTGCCATTGTTTGATTTTGCTCTCATTTTCTTGTTTTAGCTGCTTAATCTCTTATGCATGTTTTGCCTTAGTTGCTGCTAAGTCCAATCTAGTCTTTTGCAATTCTTGTTCCTTATCAATAAGGGTCACACTCAGTTGTGAAAAAGAGTTGTAATTAGCCCCTATAAAGGCTCCCATAGCAACTGTTGTATCTAATTCCCCATGCTTGATATTGAGGGTGTCTGATTTCCATATAACCTGAATAAGGGCAGGCATTTGTTTGGTTGAGGCCTCTCTTGTCATCTTAGCTCCTCTCCTGATCACATATTTGTCCTTCTTACTCCAGTAATATTTTCCCAAATATACCACAACATCTTCTAAAATATTCCATTCCTTCAGGGGGTGAAATGGTTTGCTGGTGAGTGGTAACTAGGGGATCAATTCATGTCTAGGAAAGAGGGATTTCTGTATTGAGAGACAAGATGTTCATAGGAGATGTAAAACAAGTAAATGTGAGGGATGAAGAGGAATTGAGTATAGGTGTATCAACTTTAGGGAAAAGAGTTGTAGAGATGCAAGGAATGTTTATCTGAGGAAGATGAGAAAGTGGGGATGTTGGGATAAGATTATGTGGAGAATGGGCAAGAAAAGAAGTATGAATGGGTGAGTCAACTAGTGTTGTGGGAATAGTAGTGGTAGGTTCCAAAACTGGTGAAAATTAATTCTAGAAAAAGACTGTTGGGAAAATGATGCACCTAAAACAAATTCAGACTCCTCAGGACTGGGAATGGATGATACCAAGGAAGTCAAAATACTAACTTGACAAGTGGAAGGACCAGTGTCTTCCTCAAGATCAATGTCTATGTCATGAATTTAAACATCAGAGGGAGGTAGAGGATTTACTGTCGTATGGGAGGGACTTGCACGAGTACCTTTTCTCTTTGAGCAATTTGCAGTAGGGGCACCGTCTGTTCTTCCTTGGGCTCCTGTTGTGATTGGACTTGCTCAAAAATGAATTGGGTATTTTGCTTCTTAGATTGTGACTCAGCCATTTCTATGTGATTTTGCAATTGAGAACTAATTCTCTCAAGACTCTTCTTAAACTCTGGTCCCTTTTGCAGAGCATCTTCCATTGAGGTAGGTCGAGGAATAGAAGTACCATCAAGGATACCCTTACCTTTGTCCTTAGATTTAGTAACAAGAGAAATAATAGAGCTTGCTGCTTGATCTTTTGCTTCTTTCTCCATGTTCTACTTTTGAAGGTCTTGCTCTATCTTCAGTTTAGTTTCCATGTAATGAAGAGTACTATCCTTAATGTCCTTTTGGGAGTTGTAGATATCAAACTTAACCTCTGGATCCTCGATATTTTCCATTCCCTCTCGAAAATCCACAGTTGCTCTCAACATAGAATCATCAGGATCATCTTCATGAACATAATGAGACTTAGCACGCTCATGTGCAAAGAGGTTGGCAAGATAAGATTTTGGTTCATGCATCCTCTTGGGTGCCTCTCCCAAATTCACGATAAAAATTTCTTTACTCAGTACAGCTGCATGGCTAGAATTCTGAAGTACAAGGGAAATTTGGGGCACGCCTTTTTCTTGTGCTTTGTCAACTTGGGAAAAACCCCATTGATAACCATCTGAAAGGAAAATCCATGTAGTACCATAAGACCAGGGATAATTCCCAGTAGCAGATGCACTGTATTGCTGCCCCAAATCCTCAGATAGGAGAAATATTCTTCGACATACCAATTGCCAGGTACTGAAATTAATGACCTGGCTCTTTGATAAAATGCCAGAGCATCAGACTTGAAAATTTTATGGTACATTGACCCAAGGAATACATCGCAGATCTTGTAAATTTGAGGAATGAAATTGTCCTCCCACATACCAGGAAAATATATGTGCACCGAGGGAGAATTCTTGTTCCAGTTCCAATTTAAAACATGGAAAGGAGAAGTTGCACAGAAAGCATCTATCACAAATCCTGACATGTAAAATGATAGCTTTCGATTGGTCGAGATTTTTTGATACTTCTCAATTTCATCTTTCAAATTGAAAGATAAAACCTGTGCCCAATTGAAAGAATCGCCTGTAAGCAAAATGTGATGAGCCACAAGGACCCACTTAGCTTTGAACAAGCAAACGTTTGTTGACCCATACAAGCGAAAAAACATAGTTGCCAGTAATGAGAATGGTTCCCTAAACCAATAAATTGGATAGGAATTAGTGGAGGTTATCATTTGTTCCCTAAACAGTTCTTTGTTGTCCAACCAAGACTTGACCACCTCTTCGTAGTTGAACCGGGTAATGGCCTCATCAATAAATTTCGATGTCAAAAATTGTCTCTGAGGTACAAGCGCATAATCCCTAGCAAATACATCAGAATGGAATGATGCAACGGGAGTATGGGTATTGTCGTTGAAAGAGTGTTCCTTAGGGTTTGCATAGTCCAATTCCCACTTAACAGGGTCTATATAGGGCATGAAAGGGGGTCTAGCAGCAATGCAGTGAAGCTGAGAACTCCAAATTCGTTCATAAGTTGTTTGATCATGGGTGACATAGGATAAAACGTCATTGTAAAAAATGCCATAAATCTTGGACCAGTCCAGGTACAAGGTATGAGACACACGTCCACCGGTATTAGTGAACACACCGACGTTAGGGTCTTTATTCTTTTTCTCCTCAAGAGTTGTTTTCTGTTAGGATATTTTGACACTTAGAAGTTAGTTAAGATCAACTTGTGTAATATATCCGTTAGGTAAAAGTGTGTTTCTTTAGTATGCATTAGTATGCATTTGTAAATATTATAATCTGACGGTCACGATATGTTCTAGACATAGAGTGATTCGACGGTTCAACTCCTCTTAGATCATACCTACCATTGATCCATGGCTTAACACCCGATTGGTCTATGATCTCTATTTAAAGAGCATAAAGGGTCCTTGGCTAGTTGATCGATTATGAGAAGCTCATATGTAACTTTCTTTCTTTTGCATGATAAATTTCTCAAAATAGCTATTTGGCTGGGGCCGTGGACTGTTTCCCTCTCGAGCGTTTTAACCACGTGACAAACATCGGTGTGTTGATCTGTGATCTATTTGTGTGAAGCGGTTGCTGAAGGTGTTCGGTCTTTTGGGAGTACTCTGTGTACCCGAACATGGTATCAGATCTTTTATGAAGAGCCGCTTTTGGTTTTGATCAAGATCTGGAACCGGTGTTGCCGAAACTTTGAAATGATTTTTGGTTCTGTATTTTCTATGCATTTGTGGCCTATGGGAGCTGTTCCATTGCGTCCAAAGTGTCGTTTCCATTTGAAAAAAGTTTTCATTTCACCGAAAACTATTTTCGTTTGTTCCAGAAACACCCATTTCGACAAATCTGAAGGTATAATGTTACAGTGACGGATTTGTTTTATTTTTTTTAATCTCTCATATTTTATTAGTCTTATTATTAGATCCTTTTTGTTTTAGTCTCAAACTACTGCCTTCCTTGGCTGTGTATGCTCTTTCCCGTGCACCTTGTGCGATCGCGGGGAATTAGAAAAAGGGAGAGAAAGTTTTTTTCTTGTCTTCTCGACTACGTATGCTTTTTGCCGTGCACCTTGTGCGATTACGGCAAATCAGAAACAACGAGAAAACTTGAAAACATAGACTTTCCGGGTAAGCTAACTAAGATCTTAACCCTTTGTGTGGAAAAAAAAAATTTTGTTTTTGTTTTTCGTTTTTTGTGTGATTTGCAGGAAAAGAAAGCAAACATGAAGAATGAGAGAGAAGAGTTTAAAAAAATAAAAATAAAAACCCCCTTCCTCTTTCCATATTTTTATGTAACCTTTAAACTTAGCTCACTTGGTCCAAAGTTGCTTTACTCCTTGATAAGTCTTGAGTTCAAATCTTATCAAGCTACTTTTTAATGCATGCAATTTCTATTCTCAAGTTACTTTATTGTAAAAGTGTATCTCACATAAATAAAATAAAATAAAAAGTGAGTCACTTAAGTCTTTTAATTTATTGCCGCACTATTTAAAAGTAACATTATTATAAAAGTGAACATCACTTATTCTACAAAAGTGATTCACTTCAAAGCAACTTTATTGTAAAGTGATTATCAAAGGTTGATCTTGGGAAGAGGGGGCTTCTTTTTTTTAGTTGGTCAAGTTAATATTTGTCACGTCACTATTGGGGACATCTTCAACATTTTTTTTGATCAAGCATAACTTCATCATCTAGAATCAGTTTTCAGTGCCGTTTTNTTGTTGCTCGTAGTGATAACTTGAGCAAACTTTGGCATGAGCGATTTGGTCACTTAAATTATCGCTCATTGCAACAACTATGTAAAGACAATATGGTGACTATTCTTCCGCTGGTATCTTGCAAGGATGGTGTTTGTTTCGGTTGTGTACTCGGAAAACATCATCGGGACAGTTTTGACAAACGTGCCTCTTGGCACGCCTCGGTTCCCTTGGAGCTTGTGCATAGTGAGNATTTTATAGTATGGCCGCCCCTTGTGATATTATACTTACAAGTTCTAACTATTTCTCATGGAAATCTCGTATGGAAGATGTTCTACGAAGTAGGGGACTTTTCAAGATAACTTCAGGGAAAGATACAGAACCCACTGATGATGATAGGAAAATTAAATGGGCAAATAGATGTGATGAAGCTTGTGGATTGATTGGGATGTCAATCTCTATTGATTTGCGATTCCACATATCTGTAATTGATGAACCTGATAAAGCTTGGGAAAAGTTGGAATCTGTGTTTAGTAAACACAATGAAATTCAGGGACATCAACTTGAGAATGAGTTGATTTTCTTGAATCCAAATTATTTTTCATGCATTCAAGACTATTTATCTAAGTATAAAACTCTTAGACTATTATGTGCAGAATGCAAGATTAAGAAAAAAGACAAATAATGTATTTATCATATTCTTTCAAAACTTGGACCTACATATTCTGTTTTTGTATCTACATTCTACTCCATGAAATAATCCTTGACTGCAGCTAGCTATCAAGAGCATATCCTTGAATCCCTTTGTGATTCCTTAATTAGAGAGAAAGATAAGCTCATTCATCTTGGAATAATTAAGAATGCAGATACATCTGGGAAAGCCTTATTGTCCCAAGAGAAAGAAAAGTCCAAGCCTCCTAAGAAACATAATTTTCACAATAANATTTAACATGTTCTTGGCCTACAAGGCCCTTGTTGAAAAACAATCTGGTCATCAAATTATTAAGTTAAGATCTGACAATGGAGGAGAATATGTTAACAATAAATTCACTACTTTTTGCACTGAACAAGGAATCCAACAACAACACACTGTTCCATATACACCACAACAAAATGGTGTAGCTGAACGGAAGAACCGCACTTTAAAAGAAATGGCTAATTGTATGATCCAATCTAAGGGACTAAGTCTTCAATATTGGGATGAAGCCATAAATTGTGCAAATTACATAGTTAATCACACACCCACTAAAGTTTTACAAGGTATAACACCGGAAGAAGCATGGAGTAAAATTAAACCAGATGTAAGTCACTTTCGTGTGTTTGGTTGTGAAGCATGGGCTCACAAACCGGATGAAAAATGGAAAGCATTGCAGCCTACAAGTGAAAAGTGCATCTTTGTTGGATATTCTGAAGATGTAAAAGGTTATAGACTTCTTCAGCCACATTCTCATGATATAATCATTAGAAGGGATGTTAAATTTGATGAAAATCCCTTGGCCTGCAAGCCTAACTTGGTGGGTGTGCCATCTTTGGCCTGCGAGCCTGATTCGGTGATTATGCCTTCTTCTTCTTCTTCGATCTTCCTTGACAGGTTTCCAACTCTAGTTTCTGATGATGGCAGTGAGGATGAAAATCCACCTCTGCTTGCTCATGTTCCTCCAATTGCACCAGCACCTGTACTTCCTTGATGGGTCTNATGGACATGCACTTTGTGCTTCTGGTTACTCTTATACTGCATCTTCTTATTCTACTTCAATTGAATGGCTCATTGATTCTAGAGCATCTTATCATATGGCTAAGGATAACGCCATATTTTCTACTATGCATGAATGTAACACCAAACAAATATTTGTTGGTGATGATAGATCTCTAAGTGTTGTAGGATCCAAGCAAAAAGGAAAGAAGACTGAGCGTCATTGCAATTTTTGTGGGAAAGATAATCATGATGAATCTAAGTGTTTTAAGAAGATGGCAGCCTTGGAAGCAGCAATGAAGAAGCACCACATTAGCCTAGATTCGTCTTCAGAATCTACCTCTCATGGACATGCACTTTGTGCTTCTGGTTACTCTGATACTGCATCTTCTTCTTCTACTTCAATTGAATGGCTCATTGATTCTGGAGCATCCTNGAAAACTTGTCAGATGTAAATGGGTCTACAAAACTAAGTATGCATCAGATGGAAGTGTTGAAAGACTTAAGGCAATGTTAGTTGCCAAAGGTTTTTCCCAAGTTAAAGGGATTGACTACAATGAAACCTTTGCCCCTGTAGCAAAAATGAACTGCATCCGCCTTGTTCTTTCCCTTGCAGCGTTACATAACTGAGAAGTCCATCAAATGGATGTCAAGTCTGCCTTCTTACATGGTGATTTACATGAGGAAATTTACATGAAAAACCTCCTGGATATGTTCAGAATAACTCTAGCCTTGTTTGTCTCCTTAAGAAATCCTTATATGGCCTTAAGCAAGCTCCTAGAGCTTGGTATGCCAAAATGGATAGGTTTCTCCTTGACACTGGTTTTTCTATATGCCATTTTGACCCCAATGTCTATACCAAGAAAGTAGGAAAACATCTCATCATACTTGTTCTTTATGTTGATGATATTATCCTTATTGATAGTGACCCTAAACTTATAACCCATGTGAAGTCCAGTTTTAAGAAAAATTTTGAAATGTCAAACTTAGGACATTTGCATTATTTTCTTGGTCTCCAAGTCTTGCAAACCAAAGAAGGAATCTTTCTTTCCCAGTCTAAGTATTCTTGTGACCTTCTTCGTCGCTTCCACATGGAAGATTGTAAACCAGCCCCTTCTCCCTTCCAGTCTGGAGTCAAACTTTCTGCCACTTGTACTTCCCCTGAAGTAGATGCCACCTTGTATCGTCAGCTTGTTGGTAGTCTTTTATACTTGACTCATTCTTGTCCTGACCTTTCCTTTGTCATTGGTCGTGTTGCCTGTTATATGCAAACTCCTCATGAAAGTCACTGGAAAGCAGCAAAAAGAATACTTCGACATATTCGAGGTACACTTCAGTTTGGGATTCATTATAGTACAGGGGGGAAACCTTTGTTGGTTGGTTTCACTGATTCAGATTGGGCCAGCGATCCTGATGATCGAAAGTCTACTGCAGGTTATGTTTTCAGTCTGGGATCTGGACCTGTCACTTGGGTTTGTAAGATACAACAAGCTCTTGCCCTTTC
>LPNX010218188.1:427181-462918 GCA_001517045.1 Pseudotsuga menziesii | reverse complement strand
TTGGCTAGTTGATCGATTATGAGAAGCTCATATGTAACTTTCTTTCTTTTGCATAATAAATTGCTCCAAGTAGCTATTTGGCTGGGGTCATGGACTGTTTGCCTCTTGAGGGTTTTAACCACGTGACAAACATCGGTGTGTTGATCTGTGATCTATTTGTGTGAAGCGGTTGCCGAAGGTGTTTGGTCTTTTGGGAGTACCTTGTGTACCCGAACATTTTCGACCTGGTGCTCTAGGAGGTGGTGGACATTATCTCCGATTGGATTTTGGAAACCATGTTTAAAACAATGACACGAGTTCAAAACAACAGAAAAAATGGTCGAGTGGTAATTACTTGGTGGTGAAAAAGCTTAGAAAAGTGTAAATCCATGATATGGAGCAAGGGAAAATCTGTAGTAAAATATTCGAACATAACAAGAAAGCTCAGGAAAAATGGTAAAAACAGTCGTAACTTCAAACATATCTAAAACCCAAAATTTAACGACAAAAATGATCTAGACCATAGATCTAGGATATATGGATGGCTACAATTGAAGCAGCAAAATATAACAAGATAGTGCTAAGGTCCAAAAAATTGTGATTTTAGATTTCCGCATTCTGAACTTCGGAAGTCGAAAATCGGGAAGCAAAGATTCGACCAACAAACTTGTGAGTTTTTTTATTTTCGAACTCGCAAAGGAAAATGATGGAAATGGGAAAGATAAAAAATCATAAGTGTAAAAAGCTATATTGTCGATTTTCGCGATCCAAAAATAAGAAATCGAAAATCGTGAATATCATAAAACCCTTCGAAAAATAACTATATTTCCTCTTTCCGCAACCCGGATATCGGAAATCAAAAATCGAGAAATGGACATTTCCTTATTGAAAATTATAGGACTTCCGGGATCTGAACATTGGAAATTGAAAAGCGGAAAACAAACTTCAGCGAACCTCCAAACCTCAGTAGTAAGTCAAGTCAGTAGTACCCATAAAAGTATTATTAAAATGTAATTTCTAGTCTCCCAAGGTAAGTAAAAAAGGTTCAGTTGCGGAAAGGCTCAATATTCTTACCCTCGTGGCGTTCCTTTGCACCTCTTGGTGCAAATGCTAGTTATTTATTTGGATGTTATTGTAAATAATGAATTTTTAAAGTAATGTGACCTACAATATTATTAATGTTAATTGTTAAAGAAGACAATATAATATTTCTTAGAGCAAGTACAATACTAAATTTTCAATAAAGCTTGGGAAAGCAACTAAAATTTAAGTAAAGGGTCATTCTCTCTATTTAGAAAAAAAGGTCATCTTTTTTATCTAGAACTTGATGTTGCTATTTTTGGTATTTGATTTATCATTGTTATTGATGATTCTCTTTTAATTATATTTCAAGCCAAGCAAAAGAGGGATCTAGAGGACATAATAGTGAGTAGGCTTCCAAAGTGTATCAATGGGATTCTCCAACAAATGCTTGACTTTTAGTTGATCCATGTTTGGCAAGAAAACAATAAAATAGCAAATAAGCTTGAAAATAAACCTTTCTCATGGAAATAGGGGGATTGATAAAAAAAAAATGGGGGCCAATTAACATCATGTTGGTTCCTCGAGGGTTATTAATTGGATGTAACATGGTTCAGTCAACAATTAATATAGTCCTATCACCCATGAATGCAATTAACTGTTGATACATTCCCCAAATCCAAAGCTTAATGAAACACTTGCTCCTATGCATGGAGGATTTTATGGGAAGTTGGGTCACATGGATACTTTTGGGCATTTTTTTATATGTTCCTTCTTATTTAAGCCAAGGTATTGTAGTTGGAATATACAAGTGAATTGTAGAGAGGAGGAAGACTAGTGTTGTTTACAAACTTGGGATAGTGATTCAGGTTCCAATGGAGGATGACACCTTCCCCTACATCCTCGAGGAGTGGCTCTTTGTTGTTTTTATTGTTGGGTATGTAGAGGATAGTATACAGGTGGCGATCTTTGAAAATAGTCTTGGTAATTCAGAGAACACCCTTTTCTTAGTCTAAAAAGTGTGGGACTTCAAGACTTTGTTGGGTCTTGTTGACTTGGAATTCATAATGAATCTAGAGGTTGACTGGGATTCGAAATTGTAAGAACCTTATGAAGGATCAGATATGTTCAAGCTGGTATGCGAGATATAGGGAGCAACCTATGTTGGATGAATTCACAACTGGAGGGTATGTTAGAGGTAGTATGTTAGATCATGTTGAATATGTCTGGTTTGGATCATCACCTAGATGACAAAGAAGGTAATATCAAAGTTTATGTTTCTCAAGTGGAAACAATGATGATAACTTTAGACTGCCATGAGGATTTTTTGGTAGCAAAACATTCCAGGCTCACTAATCAAGCATGAAGCAAAGGAATAGAAGAAGCAACTATTCATCAACCTCCCCACATTGATGTGAACAATTCAAGCTTGAGGGAGCATGCAGGAGAAAATGTTGATCCCCGGGTCATGGATAGTGGCCATAGTACTATTTAAGTTTTTTAGTTTCTTTTGAACTTTTTTTTGTAAACTCTTGCTAGGCCAATATGTCCAAATTTACAATAGTTTAGTTGTTGATAGTTTTTTGCAAATAGTTCTAAGATTATGGAAGGTTGTTGTAATATACCCAAAATCCTTAATTAAATATTAAGGAAATGGGGTATAAATTTTTTTCTTTCAAATCCAACAAAACCCAAATGGATTAGTTTCATAATATAGATTAATAATCATTTATAAAGATTATACTACTAGGACATTGTCTTATGATCATGTCAAAAAATTTAAGTACATTTGCTATCAATTGTATATCCTCATTTGACAAATATGTAAATGGGGTCTTCTAACATACAAAAAAAAAACTTAAAACTCTTAACTAACTATGGAGATAATTATATTCCAACAAAACACTTGTAAATCTACTTTGTTAAAATTACCAGTTGAATCCTTAATATTTGATCATAACTTTAATCCTCATTAAGTGTAGTCAATAGCATAAAGTCTTGTACAATATTTTATGTTTATCCATTCAAGCATCAGGGATGATATAATTCAAATGACGAAAATCACATAATCACTTTCTTACAACAATTATTCGAATGTAACTCATTATATCACCTTCTAAATTATGCATAAGGCATACTAACATCTTTTAGTAAAGATCAACACTCTTGTTAATACCATATCCTCATTTTGATTGTAAACTAATAACCATTAAAGATAGAGTTATTCACATTTATCCATATGCACATAGCTTGCTTGATCAACCATATAATATATGATAGCATTACATTCGAACATAGTTCAACTTGACGAACTCAATACCATTACTCCATTATCTATACATGTAACTAACACTAAGTATCATGTAATAATATGTTCATATTTCACATATTTTAGGTGTAATATCTTCATAGGTATTAAGATGATAATATAGTATGTAATAACATAGGTATAGTATTTAATTTTATGTTTACTGATTTTATTCACAATAGACAAACAATAACATTATGCATTAAAGGATATTTCTAAACTTCATCAATAAAATCAGATTAAATAATAAATACTTTAATCAATATTGATCATGGTGACTGAAGAGTGGCTACAACTTTCCACCCCACCATGGGTCAACAATATTCATTAATCTCTCAATACTACTACCACCCTCGAGCTGGAAAACAAATCGACTAGAATGAAGAAGTAGAAGACTTATGAACACAGTTTAAGGTATTGAGGTATTAGCCTCATAACTACTCACAAGGTTAATTAGAGTTTTATTTCCAGTAACTAAATTAAATAATACTAGCCTCTTAAGTTACATTATGCATTCCTTCACTTTTTAGATAGAAATAAACTAGACCATTAACTACTTGGATTTCAATACGAATATCATAACTTTCTCTCGTTAATAAGCACATACATCCTTGGATATAAAGAGTTCAGTGTTTTAAATTAATGGCTTAATAAACAAATTCCTCTTCAATTATCGAAGGTTGGTCTGATACTCGACTTCATTATATTATTAGACCCTTAAAATTTGCCATTACATATACTTAAGCCAGGGTATTTTGGCTCTCGGTTCTTCACACAAGAATAAACATAAGAATAAACGAATGTGGGGAAGTATTGCTAGGTTTCTCGTGGATCTTTCCATTTGAAAAAAAACATATGTCAATTTTAAGCAAGAACGATGGACTTCTTGGCTCTAATGGAAACTCAACCCCTATAAAATACATGTTAAGTCCCTGATCCTTAAAGAAGGATCAATGCATAAAATTTGATGTATAAATAACTCATCCAAACATGACGTATACTAAGTTGCTTTCTTCACAACAATAAAGAGAAAATAATCAACCCTAGCCTCATTTGCAAAAGCAACAATTAAAAAAAAGAAACAATCCTTTACACATAGAACAAAAAGAGGGAGCTTATCTCTTCTCCAAGGATGCCAGTCCTCTCTTCAATGTGGAGTATATGTATATATGTGTATATATGTATATGTGTGTGTGTATGTATATATATAATCAAAGGCAAACCATGGAGTGGTTTTTCACACATCTCCACCGTATATAAACAAAGCAATTATTTCACATTAGAGAAATAATATAAATATGAAAAGTAGAAATGGATGGAGCCACTTTCACCACTCCAGAGTTGCTCCTCCTTCATCCATTAGAAAATTAATATGCCTTCTAAACATCCATCTAGGATTGAATCTTTGTAGAAATGAAGAATTACCTAAATCTTACCATCAAATAGAGACAATTAAAAAGAAATAGATCAGTTAACTAATTGGAAAATAATAAGAAGAAAGATGATAGATTAACTGTAAATAATCATGTTGTGAGGTGTTATTTCTCTATAAGAGATCGTACCCCTATATAGTGAAACATTTGCATATTAAAAGAAGAGGATGGTTCGGTCCTTTCCCTCCTCATTACAGAGATACAAACTAGGATTTGTAATTGGAGACTTTGCCATGTTTCATGAACGCAGGGATGTTAGTCCCCATCTAAACAAAATAGTGTGTATCCTCCCCTTGCAACTTCTTTTAATTCATAAGCACATAAGTACCCTTCAACTGACATAAAATAGCATGGGGTGATCATCCCCTCCCTCTATTCATCACTGCCATGTGCCACTTTAGACTATACCATCCATAAGGTTGCATTTCTTGGCCACTTTAGACTATAGCATCCATAAGGTCACATTCCTTGGCAACTAATATTTGATATATTTATATTTCATATATATATACATTATAAGATAATTTCCAATACACTTATGTGCATATTTGTTCTCTCACATCAATCTTACCTCTTTGTAATACTAATGGCTCAAATTGCTATAATAATAATAATAATAAGCTAGTAACACTACTTAGTTGCACTTTAGGCTCATAGTAATAAAAGATAAAAAGATCGTCGATGCTTGATTTTCACTTGTCAACAAGTGCTATTCAATTCACAACTCAACTTAAGAGTGATATTAACTTAGGATGACACCTATAAGATTTAGGTCATCAAATGAACATCAACATTTCACTTCTCTTCTAGTGCCCGAGGCACCAAGATGACACCTGTCATCAATAACTAAATTCCCATGGATTCCTAGCCATTAATCTTGCTCCCTAGTGGATTTTGTTTCCCTTGTCGTGTCATTGTGTTACACTTTTAGTATCCTAGATATACATTTAAATATAAATACACATCACCATGCTTTAACAATTACATGGTTCAACTTATGAAATCATAGCAATACTTACAATGTTCACTTGCAAAGCCTTGGCATTGAATTCCTCATTAGGAACTGATACCTATATACATTTTAATTACAACAAGGTAGGGGTCAAGATGGATATTACATCCCCCCCCCCTTAAAAATAACACAATCCTTAGTGTTTCTTATCCTTTAGACATTATTTTCTATTTCCACTTACTTTTACAACATATCAATTCTTGGATAATTTTAGTTGCTTTCCAAAGTATTCATACTTCATAATTTCTTTGGAGGTATTCAAGATTCATTTCCTTCAGTTGCTTGTGTTTACAACACACACTACAAGGTTTTTTCATAAAACTGATATACATATACATGATTATCTAAAATCAAAAGTAAGGCAGTGTAAATAGTTTTCTTTGAAATTATCATTAGATGAATTCATTTTCATCATTGTCCCTTCCTTTCAGCAACAATCTCTATATGGTAAACTTTATTTGTAACGCTTATACTTCCACTTCAATAAGTTAGTCTGCAATTGCATTCATTTCATCTTACAAAGTACCATCAATACTTTTCATCATTATAATTTATATGTATAGTTCAAATTAGAAGCATAATACCTTTATATTCCATAAAATATATTTTAAAGCAACATTCAGACACATACCTCTTGTATTGCAATGATGTGCTAAGATATTTCTTGGCATTTTAACTTCCTTCAATAGTTATGGCATTCATACAAGAGGGTCATCTTCTAACGGAACTATGAGTTCATGGGCAGGCCTCCTTAAGTGCACATACTTATACGACACAAAGACGATACCCTTCATTGGATTTTTACAACTCTTTGGTGTATCCTATCTATGCTCTTTAGGATTTGCATACAACTAAGGAGTCCCCATAGTTGTTCAACATAAAATTTCTTGTTCAATCATTATTACTATTATTATTTTGTTCATTTTTAATTTTAAGTTTTAGTTTCAAGTCTCATTAAGTCTTACAATTATTCTAGATATGCCAGCAGTCATTCCTTTTGCTTCCAATATAATAGCAATACTCTTGCTTTATTATGTTTCAATTTACCCTAAATTTAACAACCAATCTTTGGTCCAGTTCTAGGAGAACAATCTATTCCGTATACCTACTACAGAATAGTCGATACACCTAGTACCTCATCAATGCACCAAGCAAAGGCATCTGTGTACCAAGCAAAGACATCTATGTACCAGAAACAAGCATCCGTGCACCAAACACAGACATCCATGTACCACACACAAGCATATGTCCACCACACACAAGCATCCATGTACCACCCACATGAATCCATGCACCCCACACATGAATCTATGTACCACACACATGAATATGTGCACAGGTAATTCACAACAATTCAGTTATTGAATTAAATCATAACTAGTGATAACAAATTTGCAGAGCACTGCTTCTCTCTCTCTCTCTCCCCTGAACATGACTATGCTTTTATAATTCGTTATCTTCTTTTACAATTTACTTTTCGAATTCTCGTCACTGATTTAAAATTAATTTATTACTTTATTTTTGCAGTTGTCCTCATTAATCCTTTGTTCTTTAGCCAACTTGGTCCTTCATTAACTACAATTGCTATAAACATAGTCAGTCATAAATAACATATAATCAACGCTTCTTCAAAGGATTCTAGCCATTCATTATTTCAACCATCTTTCCACTACTAACAATCATGGGCCCACCTGCATCATTACTGTGTGCATCTTTTCCTATGCTACATGGTCTCAGGCTTGATCATAATTGCAATGTTTTAGGCATTACATTTCATATGCATTTCAGAGCTATTAAACAAATTTTCAAATTTTATAAACTCATTCTTATCATTCTTTTTTCTAAGACATGTTTGTTACATCAAAATTTCTAAATATGACATATATCACATACTAGTGCAATAGTTTAGTGATTTTCATGCTTGTGGCATTGCTAGTATCTCGCAAAATGCATATAAAGCTTTTTAATAAAAAAATTCAATTTTGTCGATTTATCCCTGCTATCCTTTCTGAAAATTATATTTATATAAACATACCATCTATGCAATTTATCCAATCATAATCTAAAACCTTTCAATGATGTTGTAATTACTTCAGAAAATCTCAATTTCTATGCTTAGAAACTCTTACAAGTATATCAGTAAAAATTTAAAAATCCACTGATTTATCCTCCATTATTTTCTATTGAAACGTATACTTAACATATAAAAGTTATCCAATATATTACTAATAAACATTATTATAAAATATATATACATACTTCCATTACCGCGTTTTATTAAAAAACAATGACACAATATCTTACCATGTATTAGGGATATAACAACACCTAGTCATATAATAATAAAAGTTTAATGAATACGAATTATAACATTCTAGCTGCATCACAATTACTTTTCACAACACATAAACTTCAATCTCATTTCTTTTCTTTATGCTTCAAAATTTAATATTCAACTATGAAATTCTATGTTTTTAACATCTTTTTCAATAAGCATGCATAACAAAGTAAGCAATTGTTACCTACTTCAAAAATGATCATTAGCATATTTGAGTTACTTGATACGTCCAAGACATCTTACCATAGTTTTTA
Source organism: Pseudotsuga menziesii (assembly GCA_001517045.1). Classification (NCBI taxonomy): domain Eukaryota; kingdom Viridiplantae; phylum Streptophyta; class Pinopsida; order Pinales; family Pinaceae; genus Pseudotsuga; species Pseudotsuga menziesii. The sequence continues at coordinate 454,574 of LPNX010218188.1, read as the reverse complement.
TTAACTTTACTATCTAACATGTATTGCTCTTCCCCATCCTTAGGCACAAGGCCATGTGTTTTTCCTTTTATCATTGTACAGAAAACAAATATATTAGTTACTATCTTAAATTTGAATTCAACTTAAGATTATGCATCTACCTTACAAGCTTCTACTTGCGTAAGCACATATGCGTGCATTATTTTACAATAATCCTTCTACATTTAATAAAATCATCTTAGTAATGTTATAAATGTATTCATGATGATGAGAAAAGTCTGCTATGATCAGACTTTTTCTTTTGGTAGACAATATTCTGTATGTTGTCACTTTATGTTGCTTGTGATGATTCTGGTTTATCAGTCATCATGTTGGTATGTAAATGATGTCTTTTGATTCATATGAATAACAAAGACTGGTATTTTTTCCTCTGAGAAAAAAATGTATTCATGATCATGGCTATGCAATATAAATCTAATATAATGAAATATAACAGTGGTTACAATAAAGTTTGTTTATAAATAAATCAGGTAGGTGAAATAGAATATTATTTCGCTAGTTAGGTTTACGCCTAGTAAATAAGATTAGTGTACTGTTTATAAAGTTTTCTTTGTTTTTTATGGTTAAGCTCATAAGACCGTAAAGTGTTCTAACTTCGCTTTGATACTATTTGTAATATACTCAAAACCCTCAATTAACTATTAAAGAAATGAGGTATACATTTTTTTCTTTTAAAATCCAACAAAACCCAAATAAATTAAATTAGTTTCATAATAAAAATTAATAATTATTTATAGAAATTATAATACGAGGACATTGTCCTACATGATCATATAAAAATATCAATTATATTTCCTCATATGACAAATATGTAAATAGATTCTTCTAACTTACTTAAACTTAAGGCTTTTAACTATTTGTGAACATAAAATTATATTCCAACAAAGCATCTGTACATTTGCTATCAATTATATTTCCTCATATGACAAATATGTAAATAGATTCTTCTCACTTACGTTAACCTTTAATCATAACTTTAATCCTGTAGCCAATAACATAAAGTTTTGTCCAATATTTCATGCTTATCCATTCAAACATCAAGGATGGTATAATTCAAACCGTAAAGACCACATAGTCTCTTTCTTACATCAATTATTCAAAACTAATTATATTACTTTCTAAATTATGCATAAGACATACTACCGTCTTTTTAGTAAAGATTAATGCTCTCATTATACCATGTCGTCATTTTGATGGTCAACTAATAATATAAAGATAAAGTTATTATTCAAGTTTATCCATATATAGATAGCTTTCTTTGCCAACCATATAATTTATGATAGCATTACATTTCAACATAGTTCAACTTGATGAACTCAATACCATTACTCCATTATCAATACATGCAACTAACAATAAGTATCATGTAACGATATGTTCATATTTCATATATTTTAGGTGTGATATAACTTAACCTCCTCATTATTAATAGAGTTGGTATAAAGATATATCTTAGTTTGCAAAGTATATTCTTTTAAATTGCAATGTTCACACAATAATAATAGTTTATTTAGCTAATTAATAAGTTATCATATAACAAGCATAAATGGATATAGCAAATAAAAGCATTTATGTAATTTAATAGATTCATCATCATTAAGAAATTATGAATGATATCATTACGTATTAAAGGACATTTTTAAACTTTATTAATAAAATCAAATTAAATATTGAATACTTAATTGAATATTGATCTTGGTGACTGAAGGTGTGGCTGCAACTTTCCACCCCATCATAAGCCAACAATGTTTATTAATCTTTCGACACTGATGCCACCCTCGAGCTGTAAATGACTCCACTAGAATGAAGGCGTAAAGGAATCCACTCTATATGTTTCAACACAGTTTGAGGTATTAAGCTCATAACTGCTCAGAAGGTTAATTAGAGTTTTGTTTCCAATAATTAAAATAAAAAATACTAGCCTCTTAAGCAACATAATTCATTAATTCTCTTTTCAAATAGAAAGCACTTAGACCATTAGTATACAAATACAGAATCTAGTAATTTTGTTTTGGTAAAATCCAAATTTTGAAATGTTCAAATTGTGTTTTTGAATCCATAAATAAATTCAACTTCATCAAATACCTCATGGCACTATATTATGCAATTGCATCACTAATATATGTGATTCTAATATTCTTTACAAAATAAACGATGAACAAAAACATAAAATATACTCATAATAGGTTGAAAACTTAGAATATTTAGACTCCTAATAGGTTGAAAACTTAGAATATTTAGATGACACCCTTTACAATTTGATATATTTTCTTTGATTCTATAATAATGTTCAATTTTAATTTTGTATAATTTACTTTTAAAATCATTTAACGCAAATTCAAAACAAATTGGTATTAATGAGTTTAATTTTCTTTTAAAAAATTCCAATATAATTTAATATTAATATTTAAAAAAAATCTTTTTATTAATATGCATAAATCCTTGCAAACTCAAGAGCTTGATGTTCATATATTATCATTAATACTCTTCAAGTAGGTGTATGGGTGTATACTATGTATAAATATTCCAACAGTACTTTATAAGCATTTGTGGTGTGTTCTTACTAAGTGGTTTCATGTCTGCAAACATGTGCTTCAGTATAAACTCTCCCTGGTCTACAGAAGTAACCTTTGGCAGGAGCACAATGAACATCTTGTGAACATATACATAACCCTTCCAAAGCACACCTGTCTTTTATTATAACAACTCTCTCTTTCCCTATTCCTAGAATAGCATCAGTCCACTCGCTTGAGAAGAGTCCCTTGGGATCATATTTGGATCTTACTCTTAAAAACTCCACAAATTTGGTGTACTTACTTATAACACCATCAAATGCAAGATTGTGATTCTTTCCCCAGTGTGGAAGGCCTCCATATTTGAGTAGAGCCATTTGCTCAATCTCCTCTAACACATCTTCATGTAGTCGTGGGGTGTTTGGATCATGTGAACGATAATAAGTGATATCTATGTCCACTGAGTCCTCTTGTTTTCCCAAGTAAGCACTAGAAGCCTTCACATAACGCATTAAAAAACCACTATACAACTCAGTGCCACAAAGGCTTCTTGGAACGATGTCTCTTAACTTTTTCACATCTAAGAGAAATTCTTTTATCTTAGATATATTGATACTGACTGTAGTCTGGTGGAAGAATTCTCCATTTACTCGAGGATCCCAAGGACATGTAGTCAAGAGTGCATCCTCGATGCTTGCCAAGCATGAACCAGAAGCCTGAAGTTTATATTGGTATCCAATCACTGGGTAGTTTGAAAACACTAAGTTATTATTTTTTAGTCCCGTTCCTGCATTCAAAAGAGCCGATACTTGTAATTTTGATGAAGCACATTTCCATTTGTCGTTCTTACTTGCCTCTTGACTCTCCTCTGTAAGTGCAAATTAAAACCCACATATACTACCATTAATTCATTTAAATTCATTTCAAACCTCAACCATGTATAAAAAAATAAAAATTATTCAAAGTGCCAATATCATTTACATATCACCATGTAAAAAGAAAGAAAATTGATCAACCAATATTAGCAAGTACAATAAAAACATTCCTAGAAAATTTATTTAAAAAATTCATAAATGTGTTTTAATAACATTTATCCTCTTGAAAACATGAGAACAATAAAATTGATGAATTAACAACAATAATAAAATAGTTCTAAAAAAGATATTTAAACAAATTGATAAATGTGTTTTAAATCATAAAAATCAAAGAATTCATTATATCAAAGAAACAATTTGTGAAGAGGGAACCAAATGTATTATTTTTGATACCAACATTTCGGACTACAATATAATCGAGTACCTTCTAAACCATAAATAGATGGTCGGTGAAGGGAAGGGTGATGGTTAAAAGGTAAGTAATGCATGGAAACTCTTGATTAATAAAATTAGAAGGAATTGGAAAGGGGATAAGTCATCAATTGCTTCACCCTGACCATCTATTTATGGTTTAGAAGGTCCCTTTATTCTCCAATGCTTTGTCTCTTTATTATGAGTATTAATAATACAGTGACTCCCTCCTGAAAAAGTGTTTTAAATCATATTTATTCTATAAAATTGGGTGTATATATATATATACTTTAAAGATACAAAGATAATAAAAATTTAATTATAAATACTTTTTCAAAAATTAATCTAAAATTTCTACAATATTCTATAAAAAAATAAAAATAAAGTATTTACTAAATATTTAAAAAATTAATTAATTAAAAACATCATTTTTTATTTAAAAATATAATTTAAATAATAGTTAATTTAAATAATGTAAGTATTCACTTAAATATTTAAAAAGTTGAAAACATCCTTTTTTATATTTAAAATTACAATTTAAATAATAATTAATTATAATTTAAGAAAAAAATATGTAACTAAATTAAATAATAATAACTTAAAAAAATCTAAATTAGATAATAATATTTTTTATTAAAATAAATATATTTAAATGTATTATTATTATCCACTCATTTTCGTAATCAAAAATCAATTATTAATGATTGTAATAATAAGTATAAGGTACATTATTCTAATTATCCGTATAAAATAACAAAAATTAAAAAGAGACTGTCTTGGTAAAAGAGGGAGAAGTATATGCGCTAACCAAATGGCCCCTTGTTCGCCGGAATTCGGCAAAGAAGAAATTTCTGCCTATAAAATGTTTAAATGGTTATTTTAATCATTTAGGTAATTTTAAAATGGCAATTTTAATTATAACATAAAATTTATGATTGCAACATTACATGATAACCAAAACTGCCAGCTCATTTATCATTTCATGAGCTTAAAAAAACAAAAGTACTTCCACCTCTTTCACCAGTTTTCATCATTTGAAAAAAAAAATCAAAATAAGATCATACTTCCCATCAGCTTTAAAAAAAAAAGTTATTTACCTCGTCTCCTCACAGCTCTTAAAACTGTAGCTAACGTGGGACGAAATCCTATGAAGTCGTTGGTGCCATCTCCGGACGAGTTCATGGGAACGCGATCGTCCACTCTGTAGACCACTCTCGCCTGAGAAGGATACCACGTCACATCGCCAAACTCGTGATCCATTCCAAATTGCAATATTCTTTTCTCTAAATCCGAATCATTTTTCACCATGTTTGTGATCGAACGCTTGAACATGGGCTGCAACTCTACTGTAACCTACATAACCACATACAAGTACCATTTATATTTCATTGTTTTCTATAGTATTATTGCCATTTCTACTGCTTTTTCTGTATCAATTTGTTACCTGAGAAATGACGCCGAGAAGTCCCAGAGAAACTTTGGCTGCATTCAGATCATCCTGATCGGCCTCCGTGAGGCTTACAACTTTAGCGTAGCCCTCAGTTGCAGAAGCCGGAACGACTAATCTGATACCAACCACGTATTCGTGCACAGCGCTGCCCTTACCGAAGAGAGAACTTCCGTGAGCTCCGGTGCCGAGCATGCCGCCAACGGTGACACCCAACCAGTAGGGGGAATGAGGCAGCGCAAGCCCGGCTTTGGCAGCGGCGTCGATGAGATCCTTGAGAGGCAAACCGCTCTCAACATGCATTCTCATGGTGGATTCGTTCACCCACATCACGCGTTTGAGATCCCGAGTGCTGATTATGAGACCCGAATCCCCGCCTGGGCAGACCAGTTTCGGAATACTGTGAGAATATCGGCTGACGACTCTCATCTTCTGATTTTTCCGGGATGCATGAGCAACAACAGCAAGAAGCTCAGATTCGGTAGAGGGAAAAGCAACTTCGGCAGCCCTGCAGGTGCTTCGATCCGGAAACACCCCATACGCGTTAGAGACAGTGCAGTTGGTGGATCCGTTGGCACAGATAACCACAGGACCTGGACGACTGCAACTCACAAGAATTTTCATTTCCGTAATGCAGCATAGAATTAGAAGAAAGCTGATCATATAACAACAACAACATCCAGGCCGCCTGGCTAAAGCGTCTGGCCCTGGGAAGAAGTTCATAACTCCTGCGGTAATATTGTAACAAAACAAATGGTCTTCTATTGGCGCTCTATTCATACGAATGTGCATACAGTCTATTGGCGCTCCTCCATTTTTAGTTCCAAATTGCAAGAGCTGTACAAGGTCAAGAGATGAAACAATAGCTGGAATCTACAAAAATAGGCCTCTGTTGTCAACAACTTTGCCAGGCCATTGATAACTTTGCAAATTGCACCCTTACCTTACCTTACCTTATGTACTCTTCTGTCTTGTCCTTTTTTTTTAATGACTTTTGAGGTAAGTCTCAGCCTCGTACACTTTTGAAATCCCCCTCTATAATTGCCATAAAAATTCTTGAGTTCACTGCAAGATTGCTTACAGCTATCATGTGAAAGAAAAGGAGAAATGTGCAATAATTTTTAGCATAGTAGCTGTCGTATTTTAAATGGGGTCACCGACTCACCATCGTTGACCTGACTTACCATCGTTCTGAGTTGTCAACGTTGGAAAACTCCACGGAGAGCAATAAAAGCAATTAATGCTGGGGCGGTGGGGTACGGTGGGGTATAGTAATCATTGGATCAACAGTGAAATCAAATCCGACGGTTGCTGAGCGTTGGAAAACTCCACTTCCACGGAGAACAATAAAAACAATTAATACTGCAGCGACGATGCAGCGACGAGGCATAGCAACCGTTGGATCAACAGTGAAATTAAATCCGACAGTTGCTGTGCTCTACCGTCGCAGCATTCATTGCTGCGCTGTGCGATGCTTATTGCCACTTCCACTTTCCTTCCACTTTCCTTGCAGACCACCGCCATACGCCAAAAGTGGCCACTTTCTCTACTGTGAACACTCGAATTCCTACAATATTCCATAATTGCCGAGAATGAATTCAGCCATTGTTGTTATGACATGTTAACAACAAATCTTGTCATGGAGCTCATGATCGATGGCTATGACAAAGAAATTGTGTAGTGCTTCTAAAGAAATCTATCCCAAAAAGGACCATAAATAGAATTTAATGAATCTGTTTTAATGAAGAATCCACCTAATTTGGAGTGGAGCTCATGATCAATAGTTAGGACTAAGAAAAAGAAACACTGCAGTACCATTTAAGAAATCCAAATAATGGCAACCCGTGGACTGTATCTTCTTTAAAAAGAAAAAAAAAAGAGAGTCGAAACAACTCCTTTTTGTTGTTGTCCTTGTTCAATCATTTTTACATATTCTGACTTTTTTATATAAAAAATGGTGTTCAAAATATAACAATATAAATTTATTTTTAAAATTTAATAATTTCTTTTTTATAATTTTAAAAATATTAATTTTGCATTTATGTAATATTTTGAGTTATTGCATTGACTTGAGGTAAGATGTTATAACTTTTATTTAAAATTTAATATAATTTTTTTTTATAATTTTGAAAATATTAAATTTGCATTTATGTAATATTTTGAGTTATTACATCGACTTTAGGGAAGATGTTATAACTTTTAACATTGTGTAATTTTATGAAGCATATAGTTTCTATGAAAAAAAGGAAAGCATATGATTTAGACTTAACAAAAGGAATTAAATTATATTAATTTGATATATATCAAGAATATAGATCAAATATCTTAGATGTAAATTTCTTCTCAATATATGTAGAAAAATTAAGATATAGAGAATTTACACCTCAAGAAAAATTAGGTGTAAATTGCTTCTCAATATATGTAAAAAATTTAAGATATAGAGAATTTACACCTCAAGAAAAATTGGATTCCTCTCGTTGCTTGATAGGTCTTGGTTTAAGATGGATCTATGCTACTAATTAACATTGCAAGTTAGAGTTTACAAGGAAAAAGATAGCCTCAGTAGGGTTTACAAAAATAATGGCACTTGCAATAAAGTGGGGTTGTTTTAGTACTTTTGCAATCTTCTTTGAAGTGGAAATTGATACCCTTAAACAATTAGTAAAGAAGTTAAGAGTGACCTTGTAGATCATACTAACAACATTTAGAGTTCATAAAAAGGCTTTAAAAAATTCCCATGTTGGAGTTCACCCATGCTTGGTTGAGGAGAAAGGATAGTACATCCCATGAAAGATTTGTAGTGTTACATGGGGACTCACTCCCCTTACTCCCCATGCCCAGAGGATTTGGGGGATCCTTCCAAAATGTTTCTCTATGCCTCGAAAAAACCAAAACTTCACGAAACATACAAGGGGGCATGCCCCTACCTCCTNGGGGGGAACCTAGGTGCTCCTTCCCAAAAATGAGGGCCATCTAGATGCCCCCCCCCCCCTGAAAAAAAAAACAAAAAAACATAAAGAATTTACTTTTGACCTAGTTTGCTCACCTTTCATTTGGTTGAGTGCCACTTGTCACTTTTCCATATTGGTGCCACTTTTCTTTTGCACTGGGTCATTTTCCCCCTCAAACTGGGCCACTTTCCCTCTTAACTGGGCCGACTTGACCATTTGACTAGGCCAATTTAACAGGGTCGACTTATTCTTGGTTTTGTTATATCATTCTTGGGTGATTCCATGAAGGTAGGTAACACTTTTTGGCCAAATTTGGCAATGAAACCCTAATTTTTTACTCATGTGCTAGATAGAAGCCCTCGAAACGTATATATGCCATGTGAATTTCGACTTGTAGTAAAAAAACAAAATGTAGAATATTATGTTGGCTTCCCAATGATATTTAAAAAAAATATTTCGATGTCATTTAATGTGTGAAATTTTGCATTTAATGAACTGTGTGACGTTAAAAATTTGAAGAAGTTAATAAGTGTCTCGTGTCCATCCCCAATAATTCAATCTTACCTTAATAATTTAAAAAAATAAAATATATGAGCATGATCTACACAAAATGCACTGTGGTCTGCATATTTTTTTGTTAATTTATTTCACAATATACAATTATTTCTTATTTTTCAAAAGTGACCACATCTGATTTCATCATCATTTTATACACATGTGTGTCCATCCCATCTTTTTTTTTCACTGTTTTCAAAAATTGAAAAACCAAAGATACCCTTTTGAAGAGGATGCGTCGATGTGTGGGATGTGCATTTTTAAGAAATTTTTGGATGTGTATTTTTTGCCCTGCGGATTTTTTTTTGAGCTGCTTCGAAGTTGTTGTAAGGTTTTCTAAGTGTAAGTTTTAGAACTAATTAAAACAAAAAACCCATATGAATTCCAAAACGCATGCATGATACCTCAATGGATATATGATTCGGCGATGAATCTATTGGTATTAACTATGCTCAATTGTGTGCCATAAATGGCAGATTTTACACCCTTAGAAGACACAAAGAAACATTGATTTTCCTGTAAGAGGGCTAATTCTCTGTTTTTTTGGACCTCGATCGAGGTCAAGAGCTCGATCGAGCTATTTAAATACCTCGACCGAGATCTTAACAAAACCTCGATCGAGGGCTTATTAAACCCTTGATTGAGGTCCTAATCAATCCTCGATCGAGGTTCTGGGACGTAAAGAATTTCAACAGTATTTGATTCAGATTTGGCCAACTCTGCGAATAATAAATCTCTTAGAAAATTAAACAAAAAAAAACCATGTCATTGCCAAACCACCGTCATTTTACAAACGACCATGGGGCCAAGGGTTTGAGAAATTGATTGTTTCCCCTAGATTTTATGTTAAATATTAGTTGTGGAGTAATCGGTGTTATAGATGTGATTGATTGGAGTCATAGGTGTGATTAATCACATCTATAACCCAATTACTCTGCAACCCATATTCAATAGACAAAGTTAATAACATTACGGGTTTGTTGCCTATTGATAGGCGGTTAAAGATGCTCGATCGAGGTCTTCTTTAACCCTTGATCGAGCGTTTATTTGACCCTCGATCGAGGTCTTGAACTGTTAACCAAGGGTTTATCAGAAGCTCGATCAAGCGTTTAATGAAATCTCGATCGACGGTCTAATAAACCCTCGATTTAGCAGTTATGACCTCGATCGAGGGTTTAATAAAATCTCGATTGAGGTACATTTTTTTGTTTTTACCGAATTTGTCTTGCCAAAAATTGTAACCCACCTCCGTGGATGCACCCTCTTGCTTGTGGAATATCTTCTGAAGATACACAAAACATCAATCACTCCCTCTTAGCGAGGAAAGTATTCTTCTAGTCATGATCTTCAACACTAGCATTCTACTTATTGACTTTGGGAATCTTCTACGGTTTAGAGATGTTCTCTGCAAGCTTGCCATCTTCTGTGATGTTCTCTAAGGCCTGGCCACTTTTGAATTTGTTTCATTTTTTATTTTCTATCCCATGGTACCTCACTAGCCAACTCTATGGCTATCTGACCCCTCCAAGAGGTTGATTATTCCCCAACAGTCCTAACTATAACTCCTTGAGTATTTGATAGTCTCAAATAACTTTAACTAATATATGAGGTCTACTGATGGTCTTCAACTTCTCCCCAACAGTCTTGAATATAACTCTGCTCATGAATGTGTGCACTCTGCATGAGCTACATCAGCCCTTAGTTGAGTCATGTACCTTAACTAACCGGCATCTGATCAAGCATTACTGCATGAACAACATAAGCTATGTACTACTGAGTGGATTATCTTATCTTGGGTTATGTGCCACTACATAGCTAATCTAAGCCATATACCATTGTATGTCTAACCTAAGCCATGTACTAGTGTATGGCTAACCAGTGCCTAAGTCATGTACCACTGCATGGCTTGTCGATGGGGAGAACTCTTGATTCATGTCCCACATGACTAATTGGTGGGGATTTTATCTATTTGATGCCTATGGAGAAACATTAATACTCTCTCTCAACTAGAGGATTTATTATGTGCTACACCAAGCTTGTCTCGAAAGTACTCAAACTTTACTTTAGACAAAGCCTTAGTAAGTATATCGGCAATATGCTCATATGTGGATACGTATTGGAGCTTCACTGCTCCCATTTATACCATGTTTCGAATATAACTGATTTGGAACCTTTTGAACCCTTACTACTTTTCATCTTGTAATGATGGATACAATATGCTCTACCTGGATAAACATCCTTGAGGTGCTATTTTTCGTGCACTACACTATTCAGAGTCCAAATATCCTTGTAGCTTGATTTCTATGTTTGATACATATCTGAGTCCATATCCAATTGTTCCATGTAGGTACCTTAACACATGTTTTGTTGTACATGTATAAACTATATCATGTACTAGTTGTAAAGCATATATCCGTCATGGTTCTAGACAAGTGCATCTAGGATCCACTCAACTATTTGTGATATCCTCTAAATCTGAAGAAGAAGAACTTCAAATTCATCATCATATGTGTGGCTATGGACTTACAGTCCATCATCCTGAATCTCTACTGTGTATTTTCCTTTACTGAGGAAAACCTCATATGATCTCTGCCACACCTTCAATCCCAAGAATCATTCCAAGGTTCTCAAATATTGTGATCTGCTCCCTCTGCATCTAAACATCTTTCATTTTCTGCTTTTGGATGTCTTGCACCAGAGTGACTTGTAACCTTCTATACTAATGATCTTCTATGTATCCATCTGTGTCATCTCCCATCAAATGGGTGTACTAATATGATCCTCTTTCTATCAATATTATTGAATACCACTATAGACTCCCTCTAGGAATATTCTTCAAGCTCTCTCAAAAATTCTACATGATCGTTATAAGGATGAACATCTGTAGTAGAGGGACCAACATTTGTTGGGGCCTCATTCTCCAAACCTTCAATCTAAATATGAGATCCTCTGGTCCTGTGGGTCATGGGTTCATATATGGTTGTTGTTGTTGTTGAAAAATCATCACATCCACTGTAGATGATCCCTCTGTCATGGAAGTCATCCTGCTATCTGATCTGGAACCTGAGCTGAGAACCATGCTCCTGAAACCTCCTACTTTTGAGCACCATGTTCCTTCTTGAACACTAAATATCAATGGGATTTGTATCATGGCTGACTTCACATCCATCACTTGTCCTTCAGAACAATTCTCATCATCCTTCTCTTATAGGACATAGCTTATGATATTTCCTACAAGTCAAATTTAGTCAGATAGTTAACAACATTGCATAATAATCAATTAAGTCAATGCAATGACAATTTCTTATGCGCATAGTCATGCAACCATTGCATCTTATCCAATGCTTCATCACAACACCCATCCACATCCCAAACACACATGGTAACTATCTAGGTGCCTTCCATCTTCAACATAACACACTATCAAGAGTGTGCACTACTCTCAATATGTTAGCAAAGAAGTTTGATCCTATACTAACTCTATCAAAGGATCATGGAATGCCATGCATCACTATAGGATACTTACTCAACATACATATAACATTCATAACATGCACTACATGTGCCTACTGCTCGTTAATATTAGTCATATATACTTGCATAAAATAAAATTGTATCATAGATCTACATTAATCGTTATGAACAATATCCTTCAACAATATTCAGAAATTTAATGAATAACTCAAATGACAGTAAATACTTATCTTTCATGTTTTTTTAGGCTCTATACATGCTTGCAGAGATCATTGGATTTTTGGAAGCACATTATGCTCCATCGTCTAATTCCGAAGACCTTGATTTTCTTCTTCGTCAAGTATGGAACTTGCTGATGTCTTCATCCTTGGTCCTCGGGTCTTTTGGATGCACTGGATACAAGATCAATTTGGATCTACCTTCATATTTTAGAAATCTTCTTTGGAATTCTTGCCAAGAGTATATTATCTATGTCATCTGAATTTATCTATTAGGAGGGTTCTCCTGACCTTTAACTTTATGCCTGGAATTGTTTATGAGTTCTTTCTGAAGAATTTCTATAATATGTCATGTGCTTAGAAGCACAACTATTTACTAACCAAACACTTCTCCCTTTAAAGTACAAATTATTCATATGATGTTTCCTTAGTCTTCTTATGCAATGGAGACTCATCCATGTCTATTGCATTTGCATGATATTTTCTCTTTTTGTTCTCTTGAGTGCAATCTCTTGCATAGTGCCACAATTGGTTGCAGTTGTAATATATGATCTTGGAGATATCCTTCTTGCTTTCCTATACTGATCTTCTATTGGTATTCTTGGTAAACTTTCTAACTTTTTCCTTCCTTGCATGAACTGCAAGTGCTTGGATTTCTTCATCATCCTCCTTATGCATTTTGGATATCAACCTTACTTCTTCTTGAGTGCAATCCATCCATAGCCTATCAAACTTGGGTAGCTTCTTCCTTGCACAAATTCCTTGAACAAACACATCCCAAGAAGATGAAAAACCATTTAATGTTGTCAACACGAGCTCTTTCTCTTCTACAGAATCTCCAATAGCTACTAGTTGATCCTTTGTCTGAGAAACCCTTGTAAAGTAAGAGGACACCGATTCTGACGTGTCCATCATCACATTCCTTAATTGATGTCTCATCAATAAAAAAAAATCTAGTCGTCTTGTTTTCATATAATCGTGTCAAGGCTTCAAACATTTGCTTAGAAGTATTCAATTCTGACATGTGACGACCTATCTAGGTCCTTTAATTCAAGAATTTCAATCTCACTTCTACCAATTACTAGATTATTAACCTTCCCTTTTCTTTACCGGCTAATTTCTCAGTTGTTTATTTCAACTAGTTTTAAATGCTTGTTTGTTTAGCTCTGTTCAATAAGCAGGTAGAAAACACATATGTAACTATATGTGTAAATTTTTGAAATTTTGTACAAGTATAAACTAGAGAAAATACATGTTATTTTACCCTATAATCAATTCCAGAATTTAATATAACACACACAAGTATTAAGCTAGAAATATACCTGTATGGAAAATACCTGTAGAATAGTTTATTGTCCTTGCAAGCTTCTTGTCCCTGCAAGCTATAAGTTCCTTTCTGCCAGAAAAATCAACCATCCAAACCAGTTTGCCACCCTGCCAACTAGGAAAGTCTTACCAACTTCCTAGCTCCAAGAAATATGTTCTTGGACCCCCAAGCCCAAAACCTGAATACAACCAGCACAACCAGTGTTATCAATTTTTCGCCAAAACCATAAGAAACCAAGAAAAATAGGCCTCCTCTATTGTTTTCCTCAAAAACAATCCTCCCCCAAATCATCCATAATTTCTCCCATATACCCCCTCATCACTGACTCCCTCTCTAGACTTTACTCCCCTCTGTTTTTGTTTAATGACTCAACTACCCCTTAATTACTATGTCAGGGTTCCCTTTTCTTTTTAATCAAATCTATGGTTGATATAAATGCACATTCATTTAATATAACCAAAATAACATTTGTTTAAGTATTTATTTATATAAATAATTACTTCTGTTTTGCACTAGACCGAGAACTCTTTCGGCATAATATAACTTTTCAATAATATATTTATTGAGTATTCCAAGTCTACACTCTTTTCTTTTCAAAATGATAATAATAATAAAATATTAAATGTCATTTATTTATTTGCATAATTTAACAATTGTACTGTAATTATTAACCATATTTTATATTTATTTATTACCACATTTTTATTAATTATAATTAATAATTATACTTAATCCTTGTTAATTATAATTAATCATAATGGTTATTTACCACATTCAATATTCACCTTAGTTACAATTACATGTAATTTATATAATTCCTTCATACTTATTGAACACTTATCAACAAGTTAATATGAGTGTTAGTTGATATTAGTGTTAGTAATACTAATTAATTATCATTTAAACTCAATTGACATTTATTATTTAAGTTAATAATAAACTTATTAACAACAATTTGCATTATCAACACTTATTTAACATTTACTAATCAAGTTAATAATAGTTGAATTAATCATTATTAACCTTTATTTACTGATGACCACATTTAATAATCAACCTTAATCACAACTAAACCTTTCATTAACACCTTCACACATTAGTTTCAAGTCATAACTTAATAAATGGCAAGTATATTGCACGTATAATGTAACTAGTCACAATCCCAAAACATCAAGGCCCAATTATAACAACATGACATACAATTATACAAGCATATATATCGACGAATTGTGTAAACATAGCTAATGCTTACATACATCGTGTAGGTACAATAATATTACTCAACCAAACATCACACATAATCACATAAGTTACTATCTGTCGACACATACATAAAATGTGAATCTGAAATGTTTACACTTAGTTTATAATGACCTATGAAACAATCATAAAGTACTAAGACCACACAAGAATTAACCAAAGGCTTCATCACACACATGTAATTATGTCTCCCTCTAAAACTTTCATGGCATTCCTATCTTCCTACTTCCTTCTATCTAGTTCACAAATAACTTCCACATCCTATCCTTCCTCTACTGGACTACCTTGGGGCATCAACTACAGGACCTAACTCAAGTTAGAACCCGTAAGCAGAAGTGTTGACTCCATCGACCAAGCTTCCCTAGCAGACACCCACCAGTTATCATCACACACCTTAGGGAGCATGTCGTAGCACAACCCTCCCATGACTCCGGGTTTCGTGGATAAATGGTGGGCAATGCCTCCACCCCCCATAATGGATATGTTATCACAGATCTTGTAGTTTCCCCATAGATTAATCCTATACAGGATGGCAGAGGAGACAAACAACTTAAACTGTGAACTACGGAAACCCTAACCCCCAAAAAATGGATGGTTGTCACGTCGATTAGGATTTCCTTAAGCTTTATTCCACTAAAGAAGCCCATGCGACAGTGGGCGAGACACAGATCTATCCTGAAAGGACACACCTAAAGCAAATCACCAGATCAAACCCTAACGAAGAATACGTAAGGTGAATGCTTGGAACCCTAGATTTAATGGATAAGCCACAAATTAAGGAGTACTTTAGTAGAGGTGCTTAAAGATGTTGGTAATGCTACTCGGGTAATATTATAAAGTGACTTATGGAAATTATAAAAGAATCTAGGATTAGTGTGTTGGTTTAAATGATCAAACCCAGTACCTTGGGGGATTTAAGCATAAATATGGAAAATTCTCAAGATGGGGATGAAACAAAGAATTGAGGATTTCAACACACCTACTTGGATGAAATATTCAACAATGTGAGAAAATCCAAGTAAAATCGGAAAACGATGGACAGGGAATTGGATGCCAGACTAGGAGGTGCACTTTTCTCCCTAAGGATCAGTGCCTGGAGATGGGAAGATGGAGTCTATAGCTGACAACTAGGAGGGAGATGAGGTTTTTTGGGATGTCCGAAAAAACCTAGATCATTGAATTTATATATTCCCAATGCAAATCAATCTGGTGATTTTTCCTACTTATAACAAGGGTTTTTTTAGTAAAAATGGTGATGGAGGAAGCATGAAAAAATTAAAGGACAGAGAAATTACATGAGAAACATACCTGAATCATGTTTATAATCACTCCCTAATAATCGAAACCCAAGAGCCAACACAGGGTGAGTCCCCCCACCAATGCGCCTTCCTCAAGTGCGCCTCCTTCAACCTGCGAATAGATGGGTGTAAGAAAAATATACAAGATCTATATCGAATGTATCTCAGTGACAAAACATAATAGTCCCAGTCATCATCTCATTCATTTATCAAACACGAGACAAGTGTTGAATCCCAAAAAAATATCTTTATTCAATATTTCAGTGCCAGAGCTCATGCTTTACAATGGGGGGATCACCTCTCTTAATTAGCTTGAAAGAGTGTCCACATTTTACCTAACTATCATCCAACGGTTGAGATTAAGACATCATCAACATTGGAGATCACAAATTCATAGGTAAATACATGGATCAAGGTGACCACATCAAAGGGGGGAGCACTTTGCTCAAGGACACTTTCTTAAGGTGAAATTCACAACATAACATAAGATATAACATGATAGTACATCGAAGTGGGTCACTAGGGGCTTAATTCACCCAATTCCCCATTACAACCTCCAATCATAGGATATAACAATATAACACATAAATTAGCCAAGTTGAGGGGCGCCCCTTGGGGGACGTCCTCGCTAGCCAAGCCAAAATAAAATAATCTTGGACCCAATGCTGACTTAAAATGCTGAAGAATTGTCTAGGGAGCCAAAATACATCATTTGAAAAGTTTCCTTGCCATTTCCTTGACCCAACTGGCCAAATCGATTTTTTCAGTCAATTTCCTAGTTCATTTCTAGTGGTACATCCTTTGAAAATGAATAAATCCATCATAACTTTATCTAGGCTAAGAACTGGGGAAAACTGACTATACTAGATGATCTGGAGACATGGAATAATGGCATAAGTGACTACTCATACCCCATGGAACACTGCAATGCTATAGGAGAACCAAAAAGTATGCAATCTGTAATAAAATTGGATTATTCGACCAATAATAAAGTGATAATAATCATTGATCATGAGATCTGAGGCCAGACTCTCAAAATTGAAACCGAAGTATTGGTCCTGGGCATGTCTAGGACAAATATAAGCATTGTTGTTTTTTGAGTCACTTCCTTGGGAACCATGTTTGACTTGGTCAACTAGGTTGACGAGGTCAAAGTACCCAGACTAGAGGTGAGATATTGTACCAATATGATCCTGCATGCATCCAAGGTAAGAAATGCTCCAATGGTGTATATCAAAACCCAACTTAAATGTTATTCATAATCATGGTGATAACCATAATAATAATTAAGATCTACCCGTGCCTTTGAAATATTTTAGAACCTTCTAGAAGTCTCTTGTGCATGTCATGCTTACAAAATTTAAACAGTGTGTCAGTGTTGGGTGAGGGTGGAATACAATGATAAAGTAAAGGGAGATGACTTATAGCTGACTTTGACCATATGATCTCTCAGAATGATGAGAATTACACACGACCACGGTGCCATAAACATGACAAATGAACAATAGGGGATGGTGGTGTCTCACAAATGGATGAGTTGATCTGAAAAGAGCCCATTCAAATCTAATAACATGTCTATGGCTCACATCCAAGATAAGAAATTACAAGCTCCACGAGGATCTTTACTAAGACCCTTGCGTTGAGTACACAAGAAACTGTAGTGAAGAGATCCTATGGGAAATTATGAATTAGCGGTCCCTTACCCCATCTCACATCAAAACCCATAGGCTCTGTGAGGTATTAATCATTGCATTTTAATAGTGGCCAGTAGTCTTTAGATTTAGCATTTATTTATCCACTTCCTTTAATCCTTTCACAATTTCACTTTATAGCCCTTTTTGAGTTGTGTCTAAAGACACAGTTTGCATTTATTTGAGGGATTTTCATTTCAACAAATAGAACTTATATCACATAATGCATGTAATGATGGTAGACATATTGCTTTGAGTTTTAGATGACACTCTTCGATCAACAAGTGGGGAATATCTACAGTCAGGACCAAACATCGGGGGCAACCGAACAGAGAGGTCAAGGCTTCAAAACCCAACTCGCCTAAGCTCAGGAACCAACACCAAGACGTTCTCCTGGCCCAGAAGGATCAAGGCGTCAGCAAGTTTTGTTACACAACTCAGATATGAGACACAAATCAACATGGGATCCATAATGCATAGGGTTCAAAGTGGGGAAAGTGATCTTCAATCTCATAGGTCTCAATCAAACCAAAGTCATGGGATGAGAATCACTCATGGATGAACTGGATGGACGGGGACAAATGAGACATGGAACATACATAGAATTAAGGGTTAACATTTGTATAAAGCATGGCATGAGAAACGGTCTTCAACATTGAGTCCTTTGATCATTCTTAGCACAAGTTCAAGCATTAGTATATATATAAGCATAGGTCACCATGATCATGCTAACAAGACAATCCTAGGTGTTTAATATACATCACAGAGCAAAAACAAACCAAGGAAACATATACTTGATCTCACCATATATACCTGTCTCCATCTGATAGGCCCCTCTATAAATGTGTATACCATATCTGCTCTGCTAAGGTTTGCTCAAATGAACTAGGTCATCACTGAAAGCATCTCAATGGACTAGTGAATCTCAATCTTGGAAAGGAAACTCTACTAAATAGGGCTCTTAAATGGATGAGGCTATAATGATCCATGCTAAAACCCCATGTGAATGAATAACCCAAAAAAATAAAGATAAAAATTTGTATGTTGCATCATGGTAGCCCAGCTACAATGTATATGTGATAACATCTGGCTCCAACTGGGACAAGTTCTCTAATGAAGAGAGAGCTTGAGAACCTCAGAAATATCTGGTCTGCAGCACCATCAACAACAAATAATCCAACACTCCAACTTTCTACTTCCTCTTAAGGTGTTACCCGTTCTCTGCGCACATGGAAGAAATAAATACCAAAGCAGCATGTATGGGAAAAATATGTACAAACAAATAAGTTGACAAAAGTAATAAAATGTTGGAAAGTAAATTATACTCTAAACAATTCAAATGCAGAAATGAACTAGACTCCGTAACTAGGAGACTCATAAAGACTCAGGACACATGCAACACTCAGACAGAGAAGACTCAAACTACTGCTCAAAAAGAGCTAATTCAATCCTACCTACCCTACTCTAACCTATCAAGCAAGTGTTAAGTAAAATCATAAATCCAATGCAACCACTTGTTGAGCAAATCAATTGATCTTTCTTTGTAGTTAACAATATAAGTCAAATATGGTTTGGAATTAAAATGAATAAAAATCAAAGCCACTCTAACTTGTTGCTTGATATTCAAAAATAGATACGAATAATGTGGAATAAAGTCATGCCAAGGATGGAACTTATTTTTACAAACTTCATCCATCAAAGCATTGATGGGATCATAAAAATAAGGTGAGTTCACCTTTGATGGAAAAAGACAGTATGACTTATGACTCAACTCTGCTAGGCAATTCTTTGTTCTCTCCTCCACATGAGTAGGACACTCAATTCTATTCACTCCAGGAAAAATGGAAAAACCAGATGGGGATACATTGAAATGTAATGAAACTGAGAATGGGATCAAGCCCATTTGTTGCTCAAAAATGGAGAAAAGATGAAATTGATATTTATACACCTTCTCCAACCACCCATAAGAAAGATTTATAAATTGAAAAATATTAATCATGAAAGATAACCGAGAAGGGAAATGAAGCTCATTTTCACCAATTATGTGACCATGTTTAGACCCTTGATTGTATATCTCGAAAATAAAATCTTGATCAGAACAC
This sequence comes from Pseudotsuga menziesii, assembly GCA_001517045.1. Classification (NCBI taxonomy): domain Eukaryota; kingdom Viridiplantae; phylum Streptophyta; class Pinopsida; order Pinales; family Pinaceae; genus Pseudotsuga; species Pseudotsuga menziesii. The sequence continues at coordinate 434,413 of LPNX010218188.1, read as the reverse complement.
AAACCAATACAAGAAGACTCTAAAAGTTGAGATGGGAGGGTGGATTGAAAATTTTCTCCCAAATGACTTAGAACAATTTATCTCATAAATTGATGAGAGAAAAAAATTTCAATTGAATTCCGGGAATGATTGCAAGATTTGAAGCAAGGTCAGTATCCACACATTGAACTGACACATCCTGATTAAGGATTGGATAAGGAATTTTTTCTCTACCATTAGGACAAGGATGTTTTTGATTAGGTTCACTTACAATCATATCATAATTTTCATGTCGTTGATCTTCTTACGAGATATGATCAAAATTTGATTCAAAATAATTGTCAACCAGACAATTTGGATCTTCGATGGATTCATAGATGAGAAAATAAAATATGGATGGTTCCTAATAGTAATCATTTTGTTCTGTATCTGTTCCTTCTTGAGGTAATTATGACAATATTCTATTAGGTTCTCCTTCTATATCAATATAAAATCCATAATCCTGAAGGGTCAACATTTTCCCATCATCATTCTCTTGCATCGAAGGGTCATTAAAAGCATATTCATTACTAGCTCGAGAGAGGAAGAATTAATTTGACAAAGAAAATCGTTAGTTATCTCATTATGGTTATCCTGGTAATATTTCTCAGATTGATCCTCAACAACAAAATCATTATCTAGTTGTATGGATTCATCAATATTTTTACCCCATTCTTCTCTTAATAACTCAATGAACATGTCGTATCCAGTGATGGATCCTGGTGCTAATGTATATAACAAAAAATTGGCATTGCTTCCTAAGGATTCACCTAGGCCTCGCATATAGACATCTTCATCCTCAACATCATATGCTTCAATATAGTTCCAAACAACATCCAAGTGTCTTTCAATTGTTTCGATTGTATTTGCATAGAAGCAAGGCAACCCTTCACTGTATCCTTTTGGCATAGGATGAGGTTCCCCATATACTTGAGAGAAGTCAAAGCGAGATAAAAGTTGTTTTTTAAGCTTGGTTAGATTTTCCTTTATTTCTTTGAAATACTAGAGGATTGAATTCGAGTTCACTGTGATTTATGGGATGGGTTCGCTTCTCAGTGGATTCACGTTGTGGATTCACCAGGTGAACAAATTGTTCTGTTCACTAAAAAGTAAATGTCTTAGGAGAGATACAAATAATATAGTGATTGTGAAAAATTTAAACAATTGAAAATGCAATCACTAGATTTAGAACCGGATGTGATATGAATGAATATGAAAGATGAACTCATTCACAGACACCGAATGTAGGTAAGTCTCTACCATCGAGCGCCAAGAATTTTGGCAGAGAACGGGAGTATATATTAAGATAAAATTTGAACCAAGGTAGGCCTCTACCTCCCCAGAAACGACGCCAAAGATGTTATCATGGATCTTGTAGTTTCCCCTTAGATTAATCCTATACAAGATGGTAGAGGGGATAGGAAACTGAAGCCATAAACTACGAAACCATAACCCGCAAAAGATGGATGTTTGTCATGCCGATTAGGATTTCCTTCTCTTTATTCCACTAATGAATCCCAAGTGACAATGGGGGATACCCAGACCTATCCTAAAAAGACACACCTAAAGCAAATCACCAAATCAAACCCTGATGAAGAATACGTAAGGTGAACGCTTGGTACCCTAGATTTAAGGGATATGCCACAAATTAAGGAGCGCTTGAGTATAGGTGGTTAAAGATGTTGGCAATTCTACTCAAGTAATATTATACAGTGACATATGGAAATTGGAAACAAATCTAGGATTAGTGTGTTGGTTCAAATGATCAAACTCGGTACCTTGGGGGGATTCAAGTAGAAATATGGGAAATTCCCAGGATGAGGTTGATGCAAAGAATTAAGGATTTCAACACACCTACTTATATGCAATATTCAACAATGTGAGAAAATCCAAATCAAATCAGAAAAAGATGCACAAGGAATTGAATGCCAGACTGGGAGGGGTGCTTTTCTCCCTAAGGATCAGTGGCTGGATATGGGAGGATGGATTCTATAGCTGATGCCTAAGAGGGAGAGGAGTTTTTTCAGGACGGCCGACAAAACATATATCTCTTAATTTGCAGATTCCCAGTGAAAATTGATCCGGTGATTTTTCCTACTACTAACAAGGGTTTTTTAGTAAAAATGGTGATGGGCGAAGCATGAAAAAATTAAAGGACAGAGAAATTACCTGAGAGACGTACCTGAATCATGTTGATAAGATCCTGTATGATGAAGAATGTTCTCCTTCTGATCAAATGAGAGTTTCGAGCAAAATTTTGATGGATTGTTGCTTCAGTCAATGACCCTAGCGCCCCCTTCAACCTGTCAAACCAAGGAATTTTAATTAGCAAGACAAAGGAACGGGATTCACAATGTAAAGAAAATACAAGAAATGAGAAATCATAAGGAAGTAATAACTCCTTGATAATCGAAACCCAAGAGCCAAAATAGGGTGAGTCCCCCCACCAATGTGCCTCCTTCAACTTGCGAATAGATGGCTTCACGAAAAGTATCCCGGACCTAATGCTGAATGAAACTACTAAAGAACCATCAAGGGAGCCAAAATACATCATTTGAGAAGTTTCCCTGCCATTTCCTTGACCCAATAGGACAAATCATTTTTTTTTCAGTGAATTTCCTAGTTCATTTATGGTGGTACGTCCTCTGAAAATGAATAAATCCATCACACATCCATCATAACTCTGTCTAGGTTGAGAACTAGGGAAAACTTACTGTATTGGATGATCTAAAGACATAGAAGAATGGTAAAGTGACTACCCATACCCCATGTAACACTGTAATGATCTAGGAGAACCAAAAGGTCTGCAATCTGTAATAAAATTTGATAATTTGACCGTAATAAAGTGATAATAATCACTGATCATGAGATCCAGGGCCAAACTCTCAAAACTGAAACCGCAATATTGGTCATGGGCATGTCTGGGACAAATATAATCATTGTTGTTTTTTGAGTCACTTCCTTACTTCCTTGGGAACAATGTTTGACTTGGTCAACTGGGTTGACCAGGTCAAAGTACCCAGACTGGAGGTGAGATAATGTACCAATATGATCCTGCATGCATCCAGGGTAAGAAATGCTCCAATGGTGTATATCAAAACCCAACTTAAAACATGTTATTCATAATCATGGTGACAACCATAATAATAAGTAAGATATACATGTGCCTTTTGAAGGTTTTAGAACCTTTTGGAAGTCTCTTGTGCATGCCATGATTACAAAGTTTAAATAGTGTACTAGTGCTAGGTGAGGGTGGAAAATAAGGCTAAAGTAAAGGGATATGACTTAAAGTTGTCTTTGACCATATGATCTCTCAGAATGATGAGAATTGCACATGACCAAAGTGACATATACATGACAAATGAACACTAGGGGATGGTGGTGTCTCACAAATGGATGAGATGATATAAAAATAACACATTCAACTATAACAACATGTCTACGACTCACATCCAAGCTAAGAAACAAGCTCCGTGAGGATCTTTACTAGGACCCTTGCATTGAGTACACAAGAAACTGTAGTGAAGAGATCCTAGGGAAGACTATGAATTAGCGGTTCCTTGCCCCATCTCGCATCAAAACCCGCAGGCTCCGTGAGGAATTAATCATTACATTTCAATAGTAGCCAACAGTCTTTAGATTTAGCATTTATTTATCCACTACTTTTAAGCCTTCCACAATTTCACTTTATATCCCTTTTTGAGTTGTGTCTAAAGACACATATTGCATTTATTTGAGGCCTTTGCATTTCAATAGATAGAACTTATATCACATAATGCATGTAATGATGGTAGACATATTGATTCAAGTTTCAAATGACACTCTTTGGCAAACTAGCGGGGAGTATCCACAGTCTACGACTCACATCCAAGCTAAGAAACAAGCTCCGTGAGGATCTTTACTAGGACCCTTGTATTGAGTACACAAGAAACTGTAGTGAAGAGATCCTAGGGAAGACTATGAATTAGCGGTTCCTTGCCCCATCTCGCATCAAAACCCATAGGCTCCGTGAGGAATTAATCATTACATTTCAATAGTAGCCATCAATCTTTAGATTTAGCATTTTTTTATCCACTACTTTTAAGCCTTTTACAATTTCACTTTATAGCCCTTTTTGAATTGTGTCTAAAGACATAGATTGCATTTAATTAAGGCCTTTTCATTTCAACAGATAGAACTTATATCACATAATGCATGTAATGATGGTAGATATATTGATTCGACTTTCAAATGACACTCTTCGGCAAACTAGCGGGGAGTATCCGCTATCTTCCATTGGTCAGCAGATGGAAAATCCAAAGTAGACATCTCCTTTGACAACACGTGCAATTCCACATGATCCCTGTATGAATAATTTTGCAATGCTACCTCCCTTATCCTTCATGCAAATCTCAGTTGCGAATTGAATTATAGCCCCAGATCTATCATTGGATCAACCTCCATCGTCGATTAATTTTACCTGTTACTCACACCTTTCGCCCAATTTATATCTCCTTATGAATCTTGCAATTTCCCTTTCCGGAATGATTATTCACCTTTGATCTGAATGCAAATCAATTAAGTCGTTGAACTCCACCTAATCTACCCAATTTCACTGATTTTCTTTCATAATCTAAGTGAGGATGTTTTGGTTGCGAAATGATCTCAGGCCGCAAATTTTTTCTCAGATCAAATCTACACCCTTCATTCCTTGTTCCTTTTAATTTCATTTTGCAAACTTACCAGATTTCTTCTTCCTCACAAGTTTAATCTGCAAAATAACTGTTAGTCATAGATATGAATCCTTTCTTCATCTAGACAATCCAATAGCACAATCTCTACCACATTTCGCAGTTTTCGAAATTTTATTCGTCCTTGTATATTTAGCTTGCGAAGTTATTTTTGACCGTCGATCGAGATTGGAGTTCAATCTGAGTCGTTGAAAGATGAGGCTCCTACCCGATTTCACAAAATTCCAACTTAAATTGCTCTGCGCTAGTTCACACTGTGAAATTTATTAGAACCATGGATCCAAACCCCGCTCAAATCTCCACCGTTCAAATTTGTCGAGCCTACCAAATTTCGCAATTTTGGAAAATTTGTTTGTCCTTTCATGTTGTATGAGTGGAATTGACACCCATTGTAGATCGATTTCTCCTTCTGATCATCACCGTCAAAATATGCGGGCCCTAAGCAATTTCACAGATTTTGAATTTTAATTTCATCATGCAAGTTGTAGCAATGAAATCAACCTCCGTCGTGGATCTCTTTCATCCATCAATCTTCACCGTCGAAAGATGGGGGGCCTACATAATTTCGCTAATTCAATAAATTTGTTTCTCCTTGCATGTTCCATCAGCGGAATGTCTAACAACCGTAGATATATCTCCACCTATAGATCTAATGGTTGATTATTCCTGCAGGTTAACACCATTCCGCCAATACCAAAAACTATTTAGACTAAGCATCTTACCTTTGCGGAATTGTTTGCAACCGTTGATCTCCATTGTTTTATATATATGCCCTTGATTTCTGTCTCCACATTTTAATCTCATTTGCAAGGTCACAACTTAGCGGATTTTTCACATTTTAATCTCATAGCGGATTTTCACATTTTAATCTCATTTGCAAGGTCGCAACTTAAGATTTTTCAATGTTTTTTGTTTCAAAACAAGAGATAGACCCTACAAAACCTTCAGAACCTCTTTTATACACCTCTAGGTCATATGATACAAAAATTTCAGACCTTAACCATCATTTTCACTTGCCTAACCCCTTCCAACCATTTAGCCCAAAAATAGTGCTAACACTAAGCATCCTCGCTTAGGTCTGGGAGTCCCTTGTAGTCCCACCATGCCTTTGAGTAAATAACTTCATACTCTTTCTTGAACTTTATGCTAGCCATATCGTATCGGGACTCCGGTTTGTATCAAGTTGTAATTTCATTTTCATGCGTTCGCTTGTCGTATTGAGCTTTATGTCGGCTCCCTGCTTCACTTTTATAAACCACATAGCTCGAGCTTGCCTCATTCCTAGCCAAGAAAATCCTTTCATATATCTTTTGCATCTTGATTATCCCATGCCTGGAGGAGACGTCCCCCGAGTGTCCTTATCCTGCATATGCTTCCTTGCATTGAGCATAGGTATGTTCCACTGCTTGGAACTAGTTTGCGTGCTCGCGACACTCGTTTCCTCCTTAGTGGACTATAAGCAATTGTATTCTTTTTCAAGCTTTTCAAATATAAAAAAGACAAAAAAATCATAGAACATAAAAATTCGGACGAAAAATGGTATCACTTCTTATTGGCAGTTGTTGTGTCATGTCTCCTTCGAACATAGCACAGTTCATTCATCCATTGGTCGGGTTACTGGTATGACCTTAGAAGTTGTACTCGTTATTATGAGTTTTCTCCACTTAGTGGTTATGCTTTCAGTCCCTATGTAGCCTCTGTCGATGCCTCCTATGTCACATAGTTGTCTCAGTATGCATTTTGAGTCTATGCTTCCTATAAGTCTTCATCTACCTTATGCTCTTGTTCGAAGGAATTTTTATCCTGAGTCAACCACTCCTCAGTTATATTGTCTTTGCATGTCAATCATTCATGATACATTTATTAGTGGTTCATGCACATATTGTCTGTCAGAGTTCTTCCAAATTATCCAACATTGTTATGTACCTCGCGTTTGTTAATGGAGGATTCCTTAATATCCTCCTTCCAGCGGATTCCATTCCATCGACTTCATACCATTTATTCTGGAATAGGGATCTAGAGTCCATTGAGTTCCTTTAGACTTGCAGTCATCAATGGAAGGTTCTCTCGCCATCAACAGATTTTGTAATACATCAATGTCCCCTGATCAATGGAATCTCTCAAGTATTCGAACTCAACACATCTATTCACACTTCTTTGTTTGCACTCTGTACCTTGATTCCCATTATCATTATCAGTGGGATATCTCACTTTTGTTAATGGTATACATCAATGACTAGTAATCAAACGTTGGTCCATCATGTTTGACTGCAACACCTTTATTCACGTGATGGGACATGTACTGCAATAATTTGTGTAGAATACCTCCAAGCTTGGTGACATTCCATATATGCCAATTAGANTTTCAGGTATTTCTTGTTTTTGGGGTAGCGGGGTCCGTCAAAAGTATGCCGAGTGGGTACTCGTTGGATGCGTAATTTAATTCCGCATCCAACGAGCTCCCCCGATCAAAATTTGAGTTAA